>JAVTVY010024070.1:0-93469 GCA_036873755.1 Hanleya hanleyi
TTACAGGCTTTGTTAGCCTTGAGTCAGTGTTCTAGCTTACAGAGTAGTTGAGCAGATTACTGTAGACATAGTCTGTGTTACACAGCACTAGAAGGTTCTTCTTACAGGCTTTGTTAGCCTTGAGCCAGTGTTCTATATGTAGATTACATAGTTGAGCAGATTATTGGAGACATAGTTTTTGTTGTACATTACTTACTCCACTAGAAGGTTCTCCTTACAGGCTTTGTTAGCCTTGAGCCAGTGTTCTATATGTAGATTACATAGTTGAGCAGATTATTGGAGACATAGTTTGTGTTGTACAGTACTTACTCCACTAGAAGGTTCTCCTTACAGGCTTTGTTAGCCTTGAGTCAGTGTTCTAGCTTACAGAGTAGTTGAGCAGATTATTGGAGACATAGTCTGTGTTACACAGCACTAGAAGGTTCTTCTTACAGGCTTTGTTAGCCTTGAGCCAGTGTTCTAGCTTACAGAGTAGTTGAGCAGATTATTGGAGACATAGTTTGTGTTGTACAGTACTTACTCCACTAGAAGGTTCTTCTTACAGGTTTTGTTAGCCTCGGGCCAGCGTTCTAGCTTACAGAGTAGTTGAGCAGATTTATTGGAGACGTAGTTCAATTCACTCACCAACTTCTCTGAAATTCACGAAGTATATGACATGGACATGAATGCAAGAATTGTTGGATATACATGTAATACAGTTTCATTAACTCTAAGTCCAAACACGTTTTCAAACAACAAAGGAAAGAAATGTGGAATATCCTGAAAAGAAAATGTTTTCTTGGTAAAGCACAGATCTATATACAAGTACTGGATCCCTGTGTGACTGTCACACTCATGATATGGATGAGTATTCCAATATGCCCCTGGTGCATGTGTGTGTTTCAGATATCAACAAAGAAAGTTTCTGTGGATTTTTTAAGTGAAGGTCATAATTGATACCCTAAACGTCATATATTTTTAGATTTCAGGTTTCATTTTCTGGTGAGTTAAATTAGAATCGCAATACAATGCCAATAAGTATACTGCTATTTCTTGGAAGCTCTGACTGGTGGACTGAACATTTGATCACTTGATCCAATCGCCAAAGTGTGAGTTGTCTATCCCTTTCACATCATCAACATGTATTTCTGGTACACACTCTTGATTGGTTGGTTGGTTGTTTGAATTTTAACGTCGCACCTAACCTTATTGTTCACACGGCGACGATGATCCAAACAAACATACCCTAACAAAACCCTAATCCTAACAAAAACCTAACCAAAACTACAAAAAAAATTGAATTTCGAAAATTAGGCTCTACAGACACTGATCACAATGGATTCTCAGGAAGCTCAATCTGTTTGGTACTTTAATCTACCTCCAGTTACACACACTTGATACATTTATCGGACTATGTAACCGAGATATGTGGTTCACACTTGAAGATGGAAAAAATTACAGCTTGTAATTATGGCTTCTATAGTGTTAATGTCGCTATATAGATATTTTCTGTTATGTTACCATGGAAACCACAGAATTCACCAAAATGTACCCAATTTTGATAGGCTTGTGCGTTAATACCCAACAATGCTGTATACCAATTTTGAAGTCTCTGGCTGGGACAGTTTGGCTTCTAAGTCACTAACGTCGGTATATGGATATGTTACCACGAAAACCATCAAACTTTCAATATGTTTGTGCTTTAACACCCAACAATGCTGTATACCTGATTTGAAGTCCCTAGCTGCAACGGTTGGCTTCTAGAGCATTAATGTCATCAATCAGCCACCCAGTCAGCCGGACAGACAGCATGACGACATGATCCCATCCGGCATATATGCCGATGGGATAAAAAAGCAATCAGACAATGCAGTCAACAGCGAGTGCTGACCTTGGAGTTCAGAGATTAAGCTTTCAAAATATATCAGGTTATGGGATGAAGCTTGATTTCATAGAGAGGTGTCCTAGGAGTGTTCCATAGTGTAAGCATAAGGTTATGGCATGGGGCAAAACTTGGCTTCAGAGGGTGAGATTTGGTGCACTGGGACAGAACAAACCCTTCGGGTTAAAAAATAGGCTGAGACAAGGCTTTAGTTAGGATATAGATGATGGGGCTCAGTACTGTGGCTGTGAAGACTGGGAAGAGGGAAGGAGGACAGGGGAGGGTGGCTTGGGGGTGATGGCACAGGCATGATAGCCATGGATGCTAAACCAGGCAGAGTCAAAGTCTTTCACTTACAGAAGACTCGGAGAGCCCAATCTTGAACAGAAAGGCAAATCATAAACCTTTAACATAACAATTCAATTGACAAAATGGACAGATGGACAAGTGGATCAGACAGTGGATGAAAGTCTGAGCAAGCATAACTAAACTTTGAACATCAAAACAGAAGCTGTCTGTTCTGTATGGAGTATGGGGTCGAGCAATGCATTGAATAGTGTAGCATGATGAAAGCTGCCAGAATATATGAGGGCATGGGGTCGGGTGACACTTATTTTAGGAGATTAGGGTTAGGATAAGTGCCCTGGGGGTGATGACATGCTCCCCGAGGGTAGTGAGTAGGTTGAATAACTGTAGCATGATGTAATCTGCCAGAATATATTTGGGTTCAGGGGTCAGGCCGGGCTTAGTTCAGACAGGGTGAGCTTGAGAAGCTGTAGACAGGAAAAATTTTCAAGTCCAAAACTTTAACTCGAAAACTGATCACAAAACTGTAGAAAGTCCAACTGTTGATAATTTTGACTAAAAATGATATTACTTGATATTAAGCATGCCTAAAAAGTTTCAAAACATTTTGATGGTTATTTCACAAGTATTATCATTATTGTAATAAAAAGGCAAAGTGTGATCAAAAAACATTAACATGAAAACTGAATGATGAAATCAGCCACCCAGTCAGACATCATCAATCTATAGAGCAGATTCCATCTGTCCAATAATTGAACCAAACTGTGGATGCAAGACAGCCAGTCAAATGTCATTAGTCTATAGCATGGGTTATTGCTTTGTAATCCTTCCAAAGAAACCTCTGCAACAGAAGTGACATATCAATAGTGGTGGGAAAAAATAATGCTCATATGAGGTCATGAAAATAAGTGGCTACCTTCCCAAAACGCAATATTTCTTTTAGGATCTCCACTAAACTATAACCGTTAGACCAGTGTTAATTTGACACCACCTCTTACCCCCAAGAGGTCCCTGTGTGATGCTAAGTGATTCTTCTGACTTGTTAAGTATGACACTATAACAGAACACTTCTTACCCCCAAGAGGTCCCTGTATGATGTTAAGTGATTCTTCCGACTTGCCCAGTAAATCCAGGATGATCAAGTACATCTGTACTTCTGTAAGAGAATGGTTACCATCTAATTAAAGTATTTTCATTATTATTATTATTAAGTTACAATTGTGGAACAGGAAAAAGAGAATATTACTATTTTTAACTAGAACTCGTGGACTTCGAAATCGCCATCCCTTTCTTGTCTTTGTTATGAAAGGTAATAGGTTCTTCGTAGACTGGATGAGTCTCTATTTCATATGTACTATTTAAGAATAATAAATGACCTCTAACAAAAACGTTTGATATATAAATAAATTAAATAAAAAACTAGAGGCCACGGCCACACTTGATCCCATCGGCCTAGTGTGAACTTGCCGTCCCTTTCAGATGAGCAATATAAATCTCCGGTATAGACATATGAAGGGCATTCAATATTATAAGGGGAAACAGAAGTAGTTTGGGGAAAAACAGTCATGTTTATTTATATGGAAAGTTGGCTAGAGACAACTAGATATAAAAGGGGCGGGCTCCCACCAACCACCCGCTCTGATAAGAGGAGCATTAAAGTGGCTCTCAATTATGTGTAAGGAAATGTTCACATATATTGTTGGTTAATAGGCTTGTGATTCACCACACAATACAGGGGCAGATACAGGCCTTATTTTATACCGTTATACGGAGCCCAAAATAAACAAGGTCTAAAAACGCCCAAATTAAGAAACGAAAAACGCCCAAATTACGACGAAAAAATTCAGGTATTTTAGTTTATTATGCAGCAAATTTACATTTTGTATTTAATTTTTGAGATGCTTTACTCACGTTTGCGTTTGTCACTTCAAAAATGAAGCGGCGAAATCAAGACATAAATTACCAATGCGAGCCGCCATATGTTATATTCACCAACCCGATTCATATGAACTTCACTTGATAACTTGACAGAGAAATGATAACTTTAACTATGTTGAACGCTAGCCGGAAGTTATCTTCTTGCGGGCCGCGTGGAACAAGGTGTTTGCGCAGCGACCCCTGGTGGCGAGGTTGATTCGAGCAAACGTCTACTTCCCGTGAAGAAAGCTGACGAAAATGCCTCGTGGTCGGCCACCGACAACCGGGAGTTCTCATAATCCGAAAAGCGCCAGCTGTGCCCACAGTCAGAAGAGAACTGCTGAGCTTGTGAAGACACCTTGCGGGGGATTAGGCCGTTTTATTCAGAAACGTCCATGGACCGATCCCGGTAATTTCATGTTTCTAAGTCATGTTCTTTGGGAGTTGTCTCCCCAAGTTGGTCTATGTCACCAGTGCAGAGATCACCAGGTTTCCAGTTGCCAAGTCTCACGGAATTTCCGTGATTATCAAGAAATATGGACTAACCTCCCGATCTTACGGAAGAGTTTAGAAATCTCACGGGTTTCATAGAATATCTTCTCAAAAGTCTAAATCTGCACACACAAAAAAGACTCATTTTCTAATGAAAATCATAATATATCATTTTTTTCCTCATGAAAATTGGGATGTAATATAACATTTTTGACAATTTTTCTATAAAAATTGACATAATCTCATATGAAAATTTATTGTCTGGAAATGCGTCTGATGCGTTTTAGAGCATCTGAGAAGGTCTAGCGGAGGGGCCCGCCCCCCCGGCCAAACTAAAAGGGTGCCCAAATTAAAAAGCTGTATCTGTCCCTGCAATATGCTACCAAATTTGAAGTGTCTAGCTGCAATGGTTCTGTTTCTAAAGCATTAACCTCTTTCTGTGGATATTTTCCATTATGTTGCCATGGAAACAGCAAAAACACCCAAATTTACCCAATTTCAATAGCCTTGTGCTTTACCACCCAACATTGCTGTATACCAAATTTGAAGTGTCCAGCTGGAACGGTTCGGCTTTTAGAGCATTCACATCGTAATGTGGATATTTTTCGTTATGTTGCCATGGAAACCACAACATGAATTGCAGGCAAGCACCTAAAAGGTGCGTGGACCCCTCAGCCTGTTTTTTTTTTTTTTTTTGTCAAGTCGGATCAGGGCTGCATCTGGCGCCCAAACCTCAAATGAAACAAAAAACGAAACTGTTGTTGTTGTTCAATTTGAAAGGATTTCTGAAGGAAATACTCCTAGAAAAAGCTTCTGGAAGCCTCAATATCGATCCCATTGCATAGCTGGGTATTGAATTTCGTGTTAATAAACCTCTGTTTTGTGATTGATCACAGGCTCTTTGTGCCTAAATTCACTAAAAAAATTGGACCCTCAATAATGAATTACAAAAAGGAACTGGGAGTTTGGGATCGGAACCAGCAAAAAATACCTGGATACAGCCTTGAGGATACAGTTTGTGTGGTTTCTGTAATGTATATAATAGACTTCGTTTTCACGTGAGTGGTGTGCTGGGATTACAGCATGCAAGAAAGTGTAGCTTTATCAGCGGCAATTTATGCATTGCACAAGTGTGATAAGTTAATGGCATAGAATCACAATGATTGACACAAGCCCACCATTATTATTATTGGGGGGAGGGGGCCTTAAGCTCCAAGTATGCAAACTGGTTCAAAATTGCACAGAGTCAGGCTAAAATGGGCTCTACCAATCACTGGTTTTAAATAATTTCCAAGGTACAGTTTGGTGACAAAAATTGAAGCATTATGTTGTACCAGTTAAATGTGTGGACACAAATATGGTTCATGCAAAAGTTTAGGATAAATCATATGATGTAGAATACAATGATTTAACAGCAAAATTGAAGAAAAATGTTGTCCTTCATTTAAGGCGACGCGAAATTCAAACTAACAGGGGTTCGATACTGCAGGGATTCTCCTGCCAATTATTTCACATTATACTTCTGAAATAAAATATGTTTTGTGCAAAACCTTTAGGATAAATCGTATGATGTGGATTAGAATGATTTAATAGCAAAATTGAAGAAAAATGTTGTCCTTCATTTAAGGCGACGCGAAATTCAAACTAACAGGGGTTCAATACTGCAGGGATTCCCCTGTCAGTTATTTCATATACTTCTGAAATAAAATATGGCTTGTGCAAAAGCTTTCCGATAAATCGATGTAGCAAAATTGACAAAAAATGTTCTTCATTTAAGGCGACGCGAAATTCAAACCTAACAGGGGGTTCGATGCTGCGAGAACCCTTCGCATTCCCTCTTGTATTTATGAAATAAAATAATGTCTCCAACCTGTTAGTTATTACTATAAAGGAATAAATTTTAGGTGATTCTGCATGTGTGTGTGAAAAAACAATGTACACTGCATCTCGTACATATTACATGAAGCTGAGAAGCTGTGGATAGGAAAAAGTCCAATAACATTTAGTGCCCCAAGGGTGGGGAAATCCTTCCGAGGGTAGTGCATAGGTTGAACAAGTGTAGCATGTAACTTAAGCTCCCAGATAAATGGGAAATAAAAGGGGAATAAATGAAAAATAAATTGAATCTTGAATGGACCAGGCTTTCTTGTATCAGGGAACCTTCAAAAGTCACAATGAAACATGCAACAAAGGATTCCCGATGGGCATAGATAACAGTGCAAAAGATAAGCCATCAATAAATAATTAAAAAAAATAATAATTAAAAATCATGAAATCATCACAGCCATCTGAAAATCTAATCATTTCATCAGTCAACATTCAGGAAGCTCTCACCAAAGTTTGGTCAAGCCCGACTTCATAGATCTGCAGATATTCAGCGGATAAGAACATGTTGACGGACGGACGGACGGACGGTCGTTGTTTCGTTACAATGTTGCACAATTGTAACCACTTAAGGTATCAAATGTGGGTACGTCCGGACGGACGGACGGACGACCGCATGGACGTACGTACATATGCAACGACAAGACCCCGCAGCCCTATGGGCTGATGGGTAAAAACCACCAAAATGTCCCCAATTTCAATAGGCTTGTGCTTTACCATGCAACAATGCTGTACACCAAATTTTAAGTCTCTAGCTGCAACAGTTCACCTTTGAGAGCATTCACGTCATAATGTGGATATTTTGTTATGTTGCCATGGAAACCACAAAAATAAACTAAATGCGCCCAATTTCAATAGACTTGTGCTTTACCACCCAACAATGCAGTATACCAAATTTGAAGTCTCCAGCTGCAACGGTTCACCTTTTAGAGCGGTCACGTCGTTATATGGATATTTTTCGTTATGTTGCCATGGAAACCACAAAAATCAACTAAATGCGCCCAATTTCAATAGGCTTGTCCTTTACCACCCAACAATGCAGAATACCAAATTTGAAGACTCTAGCTGGAACGGGTCACCTTTGAGAGCGGTCATGTCATCATGTGGATATTTTTCGTTCTGACGACAAGACCCCGCAGCCCTATGGGCTGAGGGGTAAAAACCACCAAAATGTCCCCAGTTTCAACAGGCTTGTGCTTTACCACCCAACAATGCTGTATACCAAATTTTAAGTCTCTAGCTGCAACGGTTCACCTTTTAGAGCGGTCATGTCACCATGTGGATATTTTTCGTTCTGTTGCCATGGAAACCACAAAAATCAACTAAATGCGCCCAATTTCAATAGGCTTGTGCTTTACCACCCAACAATGCAGTATATCAAATTTGAAGACTCTAGCTGGAACGGTTCACCTTTTAGAGCGGTCATGTCGTTCATCCAGCCAGCCAGCCGGACAGCGTGATGACATGATCCCATCCGGCATATATGCCGATGGGATAAAAAAATGGGGAAAGAAATTGGAATTTTATTTTTACCTCCGTCGATCAGACGGAGGTCTAGGAACGCAACGTGAAATCTCCCGCCAAATAATTGTCATATGGGGAACCCACGACTCATAGGATTTCCAATAGGGATTGTCATGGTTCCCGACGAAATTTTGACGCACTTTTGTTGGACACAATTGAAATAATGGGGTTCCCCATTGCAATGCATTACAGTGGGCCTTGCTTCTGTAGTCGGGTTCCACCTCCCATCTACCGGGATATTTAACATGGCGGCCCTCCAGCTTGTAGAGATGGACAATGCGATTTTTTGCCGTTTTTCTAGTAAGTTTATTGTCGCCATTTGATGTCATTACAACTCAATGATTCATAGTACACCACCCGTCATTTCTATATATCGTAAAGTATTTGCCGGCTGATGATTTATGTCGAAGCCAACCAAATAGTCAAAGTTGTTGTTGTTGCATATCAAACTGACTGACTGACTGGAAGAAAACGGCACAATCGACGATGCCCTGATTTTTCTGATACTTGTTTTCTTTCAGTTGATGATATCCACCAGCCTGGTTGTTTAAAAACAGTTATTCTAAATTTTGCTGATAAATTATATTTCGGGGGGGGGGGGGGAGCTATTTATCTTGGCATTTGGCAGTTGAATAATGGTTTGATTTTGCAGAAGCACCAAACTGATCTACCTGCGTGAGTCTGTCAACTTATTTAATAAAGCTGATAAATAATATACATATACTTTTCTTTTCATTTATCCTAACAGTTTAGTGACATCCACATTGTGTGCTGTGACACTTGTTGATGAAGAATAATTTGCTTGTTAAAACCTGATAATATTCTGAAAACTTATCCTGACAAAGGAGTGTCTACATTCCACATGTAAGCCTACATTATTGAGATTTTTGACTGACAGCATGGATGGAACCTTTCCCAATTTTTTTTTTTTTTTAGTTTTAAGCCCTGGACATACCACTGGGCATTTATTTGCCGTACGGTCACATTTCACATGCTTTGTTCAGCCCCGTGATCTGGAACCAAACAGACAGTATCACTAGATGAAATAAGGAGATCATGATATACATTTCAGGTTTTACCGATGCCAAATGACTTGAACAGAAGACAATTAGACAAAAAGAAAATCAATAAATATATCAATAAATAATAAATTACATAGACAATTTTCCTGTCTTTGCAAGGGGGACATCAGACACACTGATAACACAGACCATTCATTCAAATTTCGCCTTCCATTGGGGAGGCAGAAATATTCCTCAAACACAGTATATATATTCTCTTTTGTGATCTCATTTTCGTTTGTCAGAATATTGCTCCATAGAGAAGTTACTGATATAAACAATCCTGTTCTAGATTATGATATACTGGATTATTATCATGCTCATGCCACAAACATGAACTCCAATCCAACCAGTGGTCAAGATCCATCATCGTTCTTCAGAATTCATATTATTGATCATTCATAGATTGGATTAAGTTTTCATAGTACTCAGTTCTCATTTCATACTTTTGCAAATTATTGTAACATGGTCAGGTCCCAGTTTTATTAAGTACACGTATGAAAGGTGCGAACTGGTATGATGGATTTCATCTTGTTGTGTATGACAAAAGAATGAAATATAATGAAGGCCATAAACATTTTCAATGAAGTGAGTTTTGATATTAAATATGTATACAATTGATTCCAACTTGCAGGTCATGGATTCAGCACTGTTACACAATGGATGTACTGGATGAAATGGAAAAACCGAAACAGACTATTGATTGGTTCAGCTGTGTCAGAAAGGTGTGGAATGACAGAGGTCGTGAAAATCAGAGCCAGTGATTGGCCACAACCCCCCCATATTGGATATCAGCTGATTCCTAAGGAAATAAACATTACGCATGTAATGCACCGGCAGAGTGATACATGTGTCAATCGGTCAGACATTTTCAAGGATGCCCTGTTCTAACTTAAACGAGAGATCCTGAAGGATCTTGGCGCCCACCATTGTCCGATAATTGTAAGCTAATGACAAGAGGATCTTTTTGTCCATTGTTACGAAGATGATTGAGTTGTAATTTTGTTTACAGAATTTTGAATCTGAGCGAAAAAGATCGAAAAAGGGACACTGGAAAACACCAAGATATAATCTTTCTAAGTTTCAGGAGTTTCAAGATTATAGAACACGAGAAATGAGCAAAGTTAGTCTGAAAGTGAATGTACATGTACGGAGGATCCTTCGTCTTCGTTTTGTAGTATTTCTTTTTTTTTTGCACGTGTCATCATTGGGTACTGGAAGCGAAGAAAAATCTCTTTGACACTTTGGCATACTTAAGATTTTATAATTAGGAACGAATGCTAATTCTGTTCTGTTTATTGAACTAGTTTGAGATATCTCTTTTAAGATACCATGCTCGAAAATAGTAAGATGGTACAATACTTAATACTGAAGGGATCCGGTCTGTGCAGTAATGTTGAATCTTCGAATTTGAAAGCGTCTGAATCCTAATTATCTCCCTTGGATCGAAACATGCAGTAGTCTACAGTTGTCGAGTTGTGACATTGTGTCACAAGAGTGACGTCCCTTCATGTAGCTGACCCGCCGGCAGATGAAAGGGTGGGGCAGTTCACTTGCAACTGCATGGACTACAGAAAACTGATTTAAAATTTGAAGATATACATTTTAATTCTGAATTATTTGAACTCCTTGATATGGAAGGTGAAGATATGGATATTCTCTATAGTCAATATATAGAATATGTAGAATATATAGAACAACCACTGTTTGATCCGCTGACTCTTGTGATGCAACGTCACAACTCGGGAATACCGTATTAATTGGATTTTCGAATCGGACCAAAAAAGGCATCTTGCACAACTAGGCCCCACTTGTGGGACCTGTGTACCAAATTTCAGAAAGATCCATGAAATATTTCCTGAGAACTCACGATAACAATGTTTCACGGGGAAATTGAAGATGGCCACCTGGCATCCATATTGGATTTCGAATCGGATCGAAAAAGGTATCTTGCACAACTAGACCTCAAGGGGAACCTGTGTATCAAAATTGAGAAAGATCAATGCAGTAGTTCCTGAAAAATCGCGGTAACAAGGTTTCATGGGGAAATCCAATATGGCTGCCTGGTGGCCATATTGGATTTTGGAATCAGACCAGAAAAAGTTTCTTGCACAACTAGACCCCAAGGGGAACCCGTGTACCAAATTTGAAAAAGATCCATGCAGTAGTTCCTGAGAAATCACGGTAACAAGGTTTCATGGAGAAATCCAAGATGGCTGCCTGGTGGCCATATTGGATTTTCGAATCAGACCAGAAAAGGTTTCTTGCACAACTAGACCCCAAGGGGAACCTGTGTACCACATTTGAAAAAGATCCACGCAGTAGTTCTTGAGAAATCGCGGTAACAAGGTTTCATGGGGAAATCCAAGATGGCTGCCTGGTGGCCATATTGGATTTTTTTCGAATCGGACCAGAAAAGGTTTCTTGCACAACTAGACCCCAAGGGGAACCTGTGTACCAAATTTGAAAAAGATCCATGCAGTAGTTCCTGAGAAATCGCGGTAACAAGAATTGTTTACGGACGGACGGACGACGGACGGACGGACCACGGACGGACGGACGGACGACGGACCACGGACGAAAAGTGATTTGAGCAGCCCACCATCTGGTGATGGTGGGCTAAAAAACCATGCCGGACTTCATTCCTCCTCTCAGAATAATTGGATCTAAGTTTTGCAAAACATGCAGCTCCCAATAGCTCCTGGATCTAGACCACATAAATGAAGGGATCTAGTTTATCGGTGCTATGGCAAAAATATCATGTAGAATGGGATTGTGTGGATAATATCAGATTCATGAAAGTTGAAGTCATGCAGCATGCTCCACAAATATCATCAACGGTCATAAAACTTTCTGTTCTGCACCGGTGTGGATCTATACTTGTTTGTTTTTTACAAAATTATCTCCCTTGACCAGGTGAGGACTTGAATGTGTCTGAAATGATTTAGCTTCTAGAAACAAAGACTTCATTTCCTGAGTAGAGGTAAAAACCGAACATATTTTGATTATTTTATTCAAATTTAAATTCCACTTCTGGTATATGTACATGTATAAAATACATACAGAATGAACTGCATACAGAATAACACAAAGAACAGGTATATGTATCTCATTACATTCTTAACCAAAGTGATATTACAACAATACCATGGTGTTATATATTGTTATGATTGGCTTAACTTTAGCTGCTGAAGATATTTCTAATTTGAGGGTAATGGGCAATCATACTAAATTTATTTTCATAACTTCATTTATTTTCACAATAAGCAACATAATCGAGATTAGCAAGTGAAGTTTTACAACATAATATAATATGCATGATCATGGGTCTCCTTCAGTTTAGTGTAGACATATATACCCTTGAATATCTGTTACCATGATTCAGTCATAATATTGTCTGTATTATATTGATGTCGACAAGGAATATACATAATTAGTTGATAGTATTATTAATTGTATATTGTTTATGATTAACATGAACTTTATATTCGCTGGAATCCAGCCATTTGTTCCATATGGGCAATATTCTCATCAGCCATCACCATTCAATATGAATGTGATACATGTACAAGTCCATGGTAATTGATACATTATGATGAAAATGACCTGTAACACCAGTATACAAAATTATTTCGAGCTCATTGAATCATCATCACATGATGCTGAGACAGATCAGAACGAAGGGTCGGTAAAATCAGAGGTGTTTTGTAGAGGATTCTGTCAATGAGGATGCTATACTGTACACATACAAAATATGAAATGTTGATGTGTAGGGCCTATAGCATAAAATCACAAGCAAGTTGGTAAAACTAGGCACACAGGGTCTCATTTCTGCCGCTAACATGTTGATTTGGGTGGGGGCTTCCTCTCAGGGGGAGGTGTGGGTGGGAAGGGGCCTAATGTCTCAAGCAGTATTCCAGGTTTTCCATCAATATACTCTATTCCATACCCCAATATTTCAAGCACGTGAAATCAAAGAAAAATTATTTGCGGGGAATGTGACTTCCACATCCCTAGCTGGACATGCTAGTGGGGAACCCTCAATCTCAGGTTAATTACCATTGGTGAAGTTAACGTCCAACAAATGCAAAATTGATCTTGGCATCCGGCCCTATGTTATTCAGTGATGTACTATTCCCCTACTGACCCTGTTGCCTCAACGGAGGTCTTTGCGCTCATCCAGCGCTTGTTTGAAATAGAGACTGGAAGTTTTGATGGGTTTCGTCATGTAAAGATTCCATCTGGACATCTAGAGGCGTCGCTTTCCTCCATGATTGACGTTTTTTTCACCTTAGTCACAAAAATTGTAACAATTTCCTTCTAATGCCACACTGTGACGTCACGGCAGTAAAGTCATTCTCATTGCTGACATCATCAAAGGTAACATCATTCCCATTGCTGATGCCACATGAACGCATTGCTTCCAGTGTGTATATATGAATGAACCAATCAAATCCTTCGAGTGGGTAGCGAGAACAAAATACAGAGTTTTCATTGGTGGCAAAAAATGCACAATATACTATGCATTTTTTCTTGCATAGTTAGCTCCCTTGTGACGCCCCGCCCAGTCCCTGTTTCAAGCATTTCTTTAGGCAGAGTTACTTCCCTTTATTACCCCTGAAATATACATTATGAAACACGGACTGGATCCAGTCTAGGTTCTTGGTTGACTAAAGTTGTCTAAAACAGTACAAAAATCCGGCTATTGGCAAAAATGAACCTAAGGAGTCCTGTAGTTACATTTGATCGTATGGACATAACAAAATACAATCAAACAGGTAATTTGAGCCAAAATAATTTGTGTATTCAGAACATGAAATGCAATAATGATGTGGATTGTGCAAAGAAGGCAATGAGAAGACTGATTTATTTACCAACAAGAGCCCAAGGGGCTTCAATATACGCCTGTGTATCTGGAATTACATTGGTCCAAATTTCAAGGTTGTTTGATAGCCTTGATTCCAATTGGTAGCTAGCCTACAATTTTGTGCTTCTGAGAATGTAACATATATAACATCTTATATTGAATGATAAACTAAAAAAAGCTTCACTCTTGATAACTAGTTGACCTTGAAGCAAGAGCCGAGAGCTCACATATCCCACACTGAAATCGACAATAGTCAAACACAAGAAAATAGTAGTTTTCCTGCAAATGGATTCCTTTCAGACGAGATAATTTTTCATGAAGGAAGAAGTGATGAAGTAAACTGTTGTTCTTGAGTTAATAAAGAGGTATGAAGTTCATAAAGGACCCCACTCCCCGTTAAATTACTAAATGTATGGTTTTTATTGCACAACAGTTTAACTACATGTAGCTGTTTCAAATGTGGGAGACAACTCCACTGGATGAATGCCATATACATGTAGGGGAGAGCATACTGAATATTCCAACCTAACACATATGGTCAGCTAAACTTGATTCAGTTTTGAAGGACTGTGACCTTGACCTTGGACAAATTGATCTCAAAGCGTATGGCTCCTCTCTGCCATGCGAGTAAAGTATACTCAAAGTTTGGTACCATTCCATACCTTGAAACTAGAGATATCGCATGGACAACAAATGTTAATGGATGAATGAACAGAACGCAACATCGCATTACATGACCTCATCTTCGACAGGCATATGAAAATGTGATTTCCTGATTTTGGGGTCACAGTTACCTTGACCTTTGACCTTGACCTAAATTTTGGTACACGACACTTCGTCTTCCGTCAATGTATCAATGGACACAAAAAAAATCATGATTTTTATGAATTTCATGATTTTGGGGGTCACAGTGATCTTGACGTTCGGCCTTGACCTACATTTTGGTATGTGACACATCATGTCCCCCTAATGAATCTACGGACACAAAAAGTAATTTTAAAGAGATTTCTTGATTCTGGAGTCACAGTGACCTTGAATCCACTCAACAAATATTAGTAATTTTTAATGATTTCCTGATTTTTAGGTCACACTGACCTTTGACCTTGATTCTGGTGTCGCAGTGATCTTGACTATTGACCTGGATCTAAATTTTGGTACATGACAAAACGGCTACCCGTAATTTCTCAATGGACTCAAAAAATCATGATTATTAATAATTTCATGATTTTGGGGTCTCAGAGACCTTGACCTTTGACCTTGACCTACATTTTGATATGTGAAATATTATGTCCCCCTAATGTATCCACTCACAAAATTTTTTTCCTGATTTTTCCGTGACACTGACCTTTGACCTCTGACCTCGACCTACATTTCATATGCGACACATCGTTCCCCTCCAGGGCATCCACTCACCAAAAATTAGAACTGTAGATAGAAAACTGTCAATGATCAATGATTTCCTGATTTTAGGCAACAGTGACCTTTGACCTCTGACCTTGACCTTGACCTCAATTTTGGTACGCGACACATCGTCTCCACCTAGCGTATCCACTCACAAAAACTTGCAACTGTGGATAGAAAACACTCACAGATATAGACCGGACACGAACACTTCAGTAATTTCCTGTTTTTTAGGCCAGTGACCTTTGACCTCTGACCTTGACCTTCATTTTGGTACGCGACACATCGTCTCCCCGTAGGGTATCCACTCACCAAAAATTAGAACTATAGATAGAAAACTGTCCCAGATATAGACCGGACACGAGGGACGGACAGACGGACACACGGACGGACGGATGGACGGACGGACGGACGGAAACCGCCATCACATAATATGTCCGCCTTTTGGCGGGCGTATAAGAAGTTGAACATTGGCAGTCATTGTGCACCGGCTTGATGATGGCAGACTCAGTCAACACTCCAACAACTTTGATTCACCATAAACACAGCAAGACATGCTGGATGAACATATATTTTTGTTCGAGATGAAACATGAAACTTAACAGCATGGCGTGGCTTGGAACTTGCATCGACTGCTGGACCGAAAATGGCGCTCTGGAAAAAATCTTGGGATGCCAATAAGCAAACACGAGGTCTCAATGACCTGGTTTCCGACTACTGCTATACGAAATCATCACTGAAATCATCAAGACAACGATATTCGGGTACCATTTGGTTCTGAGGTCAGGAGTTCAATATATTTGTATATGACCTTTGCAAATCTTTCGGTATTGTTCGGTTTATTCCGCGACGATCCGAGTACTTTGCCGGGATTTATATCCGGAAATATATAATAATTGCGCACCAAATTTAGTTAATGCATCTACGTAAAATAGCGGCAAAGTTTCCAGACACTAACCTCGGCTATTTTTTATTATTATTTTTTTTTAATTCTGTTTGGATAATAATATGGCCATGAATTTACAGCACCCCTACAAACCCACATGACCACGGGGTTACGGAGTATGACAGTACTGGTACACTATTCATATGATTTCAATATTGTAACTATACTGTAGCAAAACGAGTCGAATTTATAGCTTATTACCAAACAATATAATTTTCATTTCAGATTAGGTTACAATACATGTACATGCAGTTCAGTCTCTGGTAAGTGTATAATCAGACACTTTCAGGGCTTGTCAATTTTCCTATTGTCAATGAAAAGTTCACTGCCGTTTCTCCAGATAACCTTTTCCCCCTCCCTTATTGAAGACATCTTGTGCGATGGGTTGGAGTTGTTTGGATATTTTCTGATCCTGTGGTGTAAGTTGCTCCTTCAAATAGTACGATCTGTTTTTCAAATGCATTTTGCTGGCCTCCAGCACTGGCGATTTTTCTGGGCGATATGGAAACTTCATCACTATATTTTGTCGGAGGTACTGTTGTCGGCATACGATGACAAATTTTGAGTCTTGGGGCAAAGTCCAACTGATGTTCTTTATTGATAATACGCAGCATCAATTTCTCATAATCTTCAGCTTTGTCCTCCTTAAAACCAAACAGGAGGAGGTTAAAATTCTTGGAATATCGTTCTTGATGTAACAATCGAGCCTTAAGATATTTGTTTTCAACTTTGAGATCTTAATTGTCCTTTTGTAGTTCTCTGATAGAATTATGTAGATCGCGAATTTTATGTTCTAGTTCCTCTATCTTCGAGTGAGCAAAGTTAAGGGCGGCTGGTTTCTTCCACCTATTTGGTAACGGTTTCAATCTTTTCTGCGGATTCCCTTTGCACACAGCATATTGACTTCTCTAGATCTGTTTTAACTAATTCTATTAATTGTAATATCAATTTTTTATCACCTCTTCTGCTGCCAATGGCTCGTGAGCTTGCAGATCAACGGAAACTGGGCCCCGAGTAACCTTGTCTTTCACGTGTTCACCCAGGTGCCCATCACTACTGCAATTTCCGGCCTTTCCTGCTGTCGATTTTCTTGAGGTTTGTTGCATTGATTCCTTCTTGATGGTAGTAGGTTTTAGGTTTCTCCCATAGCGAAAGTTACAAAAAATATATTGTTTCTTCTCAGCCAAATGCAAGCTTCGAAAACTTAGTGCTATGAGTTGATCTGCCATTTTACCGGAAGTCTCACCCATGTTGACAACCTTGATCTCACAGCAACTCGTGCGCATTCAGAAGCTAATTTCGTCAAAGTTGCACAACAACCAGAACAACAACAGAATTTGCATTACTTCCGGTTCTTTTATTTCGGTAAAATCCACGCATTGTCTTCAATTTTTGTCGTCAAAAACTAGAGTATCATCTACAGTATATAGCCGACTAACCATACCAAGGAGCTCACTGGGCACATCTTGTTCTCCCACATAATGATGTGACCTCTTTAGCATCCCCATAGCCTGGTCTAATTCCAATATCGCCATACTCCGTCCCGGAGATGGCGATAATAACACATATTCACTTTAAAGTATTCTTCTCTAATACAACCTCATTTATATTGAATGTATTTAGATTGCAATTATACATAACAATCCATTCATATCTCATTATATCTTGTAAAATAGTACAATGGGCCCCAATACCCGTCAGCTATCAGTTAAAGTCTACACTCAGCAAACATGCATTTATTGTGCATATAATGAATCATGAAATATCATACTAAATAGAATCTGACCTGGACAAAATAAGCCAAGGTCAATCATCTTCAATGCACTGCAGGACCCTCGCCAGATGTATACAGAGTATTAATTTTGAAAGACTAGCTATATTTCTTTGTGTTATATCATAATATATGACATTGAAAAAATACTTCAGTTCTCTCCGCCTTCACATAACCCTCTCTCCCAGGGCCACCCAGACCTAAAAGCAGAATCAGACCAGCAAAGTACCTGCTTCAAAAGCTATTCGCTCCTCTTCACCCACACACATACACCCAGCCCTAAAAATTAAACATTTATAAACAATGTTGGTATTTGTTATCAAATCAAAGCTGCTATTGTGTTGCCCATAATCCTCCATTGAGATCCTGCTGTAGACTAAAAATTCTCACCCTCTGGAGCCTCAGCCAATAGGTTACACTGCGCCTGCGCCCAAACGCACTTCCCCAAATCCTTTTTCTTCCATGAGCCTATAAGCGTGATGCGTGCAAGGCCGAGAAGCGTGCGGGGAGGCTGGGTCGGGCAGTCAAGACAATAGCAGGTTGATTTGATAACAAATACCAACACTGTTTATAAATGTTTAATATTTGTTGCTCAAATCTATACCTGCTATTGTGTTGCCCACTACCAACAGTAGGAGGTGGGCCTCGGCTTTGTTGAAGTGTGGCTGTAACCGCTGAGATGATCAGAGATGCATGGTACCATGAATTGAACCCGTAGTAACCCTGGGCATAAAGCACTATAGGGGCTAAGGGGCAATTTCTAGTAAGACGGTAAGAAGGGTATAACGACCGAGGCTTCTGCACCCATATACTAGTGGACCAACTGACCATAGTTGTGGTACGCTAATTGAACCCGTCAGTAAACCCTGGGCGTAAAGCACTGTAGGGGCTAAGGGGCAATTACTAGTGAAACGGTAAGAAGGGTATAAGGACCAGGACTTCTGCATCCGAATACTAGAGTACCAACGATATGCTCCAATCGCCCATTTCTTACCTATGAAATTTTCTTGAATGTCCGACACTAGATTTACCTAGAAATAAACACTTTATACTCACTGTACTTACTAGTGTCGGGGTCTTGATAGCTGGCTGGCTGGTATTGGCGATTACCGATATGCCGTGACTCTAAACCATCTTGCAGAATGGTCGGTCGGCTTGAGATCGGTACTGCCCCCCCCTTTTTTCTTTGAAGACTAGGCGACTACATGTTGGGCAGCAACGAGCGGCCCTAACATGGTCAGGCTGTCTGTTTGTACTGACAAGTCTCTCAGATAAAAATCTGTAAACGTGGAATTGGCACTCCAAGCACAGGATTGGACAATGTCATCCAGCGATACGTTCTTCCATAAAGGCCACGATGTTGCGATGGCTCGTATTTCATGAGAAGATGCAGAGGCTAGCAGTGGGGGGGCATCGAGGGATAGTTCGTATGTCCATTTAATGGTCTTGTTCAACCAAGAGGCCACCGTATTCTTGGTAATGTCTTGAGTAGCCCTTGGGAGAAGAGAGAGCAGTACGAGAACCTCTAATAGGATCGGTACGGCTGAGGTAGTGACATATTGCTCGTACTGGACACAGTAAGATGTCGTTATCAAGTCCTTGAACAAAGTCTGATAATGCAGGGATGGAATACAGACGTTGAGCACAATGTCCTTGTCATATAGACTCATTCTTGGTGATGAACTCAGGAACAGGGCGGAAGGATATGCGTGACCAGTCTGCTGTCCAAGTCATCGATTTTATTTCCAAGGCATGAAGCTCGGATACTCTATAGACACCAGGGCGAAGGCCGCTAGGAAGGCAGTCTTGTAGGAAACAGCTTTCATTGAGGCTGACTCTAGTGGTTCAAAGGGTGGGCGAAGGAATGAGCTGAGAACCACGCCAATGTCCCACTTTGGTAATAGTTGTCGGGAACGACGGGACTGTAATGCACAGGCATGTAGAAGAGCAGAGATATTGGGATCCAGGCTAATGTCAATGCCAGCAGATAACCGTAGAACCCGGGCCAATGCTGATCGGTACCCTTCAATAGTGCTGCTTTTGTACTTCTTATCTCGGTGCAGGTGAAGAAGAAATTCTGCCACTATAGGAAGAGAGGCAGTGTCGGGATCGGAGCCTCGCCGTTGACACCATGGCATGAGACGAAATATTTCCACTTAGACTGGTAGAGGTGTGATGTGGAAGGTCGGTTAGATGAAACTATCGTCTCTGCAACCTCTGCTGAAAATCCTTGGTCTGTGAGGGTATTCTGGATAATCTGCAGACGTGTAGGTTGAGCCACTGAGGGTTGTGATGGATTATCCCGCAGGGTTGGCTTAACAGGTTGGCCCATACTGGTAGGTGACGTGGAGGGGCGGTGAGTAGAGGAATCAGAGCCGGAAACCATGGTCGACGAGGCCGACGAGAAGAATGATGCAGTGGTGTTGAGCAATCTTCTGAAGTACTTCCTGCAGTAAGGCATTGGGTGGGTAGGCGTTACGCAAGGAAGTTGTCCCAGCTGATCGATAGAGCATCGATGGCGTAGGCTCGAGGGTCCAGAACCGGACTGACGAATAGGGAAAGCTGTGCATTGTTCCTCGTCGCAAACAGGTCGATCAGAGGGTTCTCCCAGATGCTTGTGATGTGTTGGAAGACCTCTGGATGCAGTTGCCATTCCATCTGTAGCACAGTTTCGGGGCGAGACAGGCGATCTGCTAATACATTGAGCCGGCCTGGAACATGACGAGCACGTATGTGGCAGTAATGTTGCATCGCCCAGTCGTAGAGGGTCCAAACCATACGGAATGTTGAGTAGGATCCGGTGGTACCCATCTTGTTGATATGAGCAATGACAGTTGAATTGTCTGTTGCGATGAGAAGAGACGAATTCTCCAGTAGATGACTCCACTGCTGGACTGCACAGATGACAGCTTTCATTTCCAAGAGGTTGATATGAAGTTTGGCATCCGCTGTTGACCATCTGCCGGATATCTCTAGATCATCTAGATGGGCTCCCCAACCTGTCTCGGATGCATCGGTGTAGAGATGGTATCGAGGAACTGGTGGTACAAACGGTACTCCCCGCATGACATTGTAACGGGACTGCCACCAAACCAGCTGTGGGTGTAGTGACGTCAATACCGGAACTAGTGGTTTGAGGAGTGAAGTTTGAAGCTACTGCTGCAAGTGGTATTGCAGAGGACGAACCTGGAGACGGCCATAGTGAGTGAGGTCTTGAGCGGATTTGAGTAGACCTACCAGTCTCTGCCATGACTTGAGGGGCTGTGCGGGTGATGTCAAAAAGACTCGAACCATCGACTGAATGTTGGTCCATCGGTCTTCCGGGGGTTGTGCCAACTGTTGAAGTGTGTCGAAGACTGCCCCGATGAACTGACGGCATTGTGCCAGTTCCAACTCTGACTTCTGAGGATGAGGGATGAAGCCGAGATGTTGAAGGATGAGTAGAACGAATCGGATCTGAGCGTTGAGTAGAGACTTGTCCTGAGCCCAGATGAAAATGTTGTCTATGTAAACTTCTATGTGAATGCCCCGTAGATGCAGGAACGCTATGGCTGGTGCAGTGATGCGGGTGAAAAGCCATGGTGTGATGTTGACTCCAAACGGGTGCACCTGCCACTCGAAACGTCGACCGGCGACTGTGAAGCGTAGGTATCGACGGTGTCGAGGATGAATGGGTATGTGCAGATAAGCGTCTTGTAGATCAATGGAGGCCAGCCAATCCCTGTGATGTAGACAGGCCCGGATCGATGAAATCGACGTCATCTTGAAATGCGGAGGTGGTGAGAGGTACAGCTTGTTGAGACATCTCAGGTCGATAATCTTTTTCGGAACCAGGAAAACACGGCTGTAGAAACCGACTGTGTTCTCCGCCTGATGTAACTCTCTAACTGCACCTTTTGTGATGAGTGTGGTGATGGATGAGAGAAGTGTCTGAACGTGTCCTGAAGGAACTGGTAGCAGTGATGGATGAGGACGGGATATGAGCATGGGATGGTCCTGGAAGGTGAAGCGAAATCCCTCTCTTAATGTCCTTAGAATCCATACATCGTCTGTAATGAGCTGCCAGTTTTCCCAGAAATGCTGCAGACGGCCTCCGACGATAGGATGAGTAAAATGACGGAAGGCGGGCAGACGAAAGGAATGAGTACTGGTACTTGTTGGAGGCACCTCTGCCTCTGCCTCTACCTCTGGAGGCTCCGCGTCGACGTCCACAGGTACTTGAAGGCTTGGCAAAGGGACGAAAATTATCCGAAGTAGTGTCCCGTGAAGTTGACTTCTGAGCTGAACCTCGATTCCTCTGGTTAGATGCGGTCGAGGTAGGAGCTGTGCGACTGGAAGCAGCGGCCAGAAGTCTAGATGTTCTCTCCTCCCGAATACCAGGCATGGTGGATTGAATTGCGTTGTTGAACAAAAACTTGGAATTCAACGGCTGGTGGATCAAGATGTTTTGAGCAGAAACCGGAACTTCGGCTTTAGTATTACGTAAGATTGCCTTGCACTGAGATTGAAGAAGGGCAGCATACGAGAAAGCAGAAGCCTCGATCACATGGCAATTAGACTTGTTCAGCGTATAAAATCATCCCCGTAGATAGGCTTGATGATCGGGAGATAGGAGAACCTCACCCTTACGCTGACGGATGGAAGGATCAAATACTAAACGAGATGCAGTGGACAGGAACCAATCAGTGTATGACGTAATACGTTGAATGGCGATGAACATCTCTTGAAAACGTTCCACTTCCTTGGCTGTAAGGGGGGTGGTAGTTTTGGTAGTTTTCACGATTTGATCTAAGTCCAAATCCAACATAGGAGGTTTGACTGGAAGTACGCTGTCGTGCATTCTATAGAAGGAAAACTTAGGTTTCTTCAACTTGTCCTGTTCCTGAAGTTGGTTGTCGAGGTTAGCCATTGTGGGGGCCCATTCCAGAGATGGTGCACATGAAGATGGCGCTTTTGGTACTACTGGTACGGCCAGAACGACGACAGACGCCATAGACACCGGTTCACGTCTAGTCCTAGAAGTTGAAGAGGAAGTAGTAGGTTCCGGCATTTCAGGGCCGCCATCTTGTCCGTAAAAGGTAAATCTCCCGCATTCGGTATTGATTTCTGTACATGAGATGAAGATGACGACGAAGATCGACGATCAGGAGATGTATCGTGAAGATCTCGCGGAGTAGAATTGTTGGTAGCCAATAATCGATCAAGTGGATGGCATGATCGAGCAACGTTGTTCGCAGTTGAAGACCTATGAGTAGACGCATGATGATGTGATGACGTAGATCGGCATCGTGAAGAAATGGAATGACGATGTGATGATGAAGACGAACGTCGTGAACCCCGATGTCGACGTGAATAGATGGATCGACGGCGTAACGAAGACGGAGAACGTCGTGAAACTCTATGTCGACGTGCCGGTGATCGGGTCTGACGATGTGGAGAACGAGATCGGTGCGTCAAAACTGGCTCACGATGTACAGGTGTGTGATGACGGCGTGGTTGGGTAGGTTCACGAAACCGGTGTAAACTCAAACGAGGTGGTGAACGGGAACGGCGTTGATTCCTATAATCATGTAAGGGTGAACGTGATCTGTGATAATCTCGACGACGTCGACGTGAAGAGGACCGAGATCGGCGTCGGGAAGAACGAGATCGGTGACGTGAATTACGGGAACGTCGAAATGTGGTACGGCCCGAACATCGTGGAGAAACTGTATGAGTCCCGGTAGCTGTTTGTTCAGTTGTCGCTATATTGGAAGGGGTCGCTGTGTCAACAATAATGGAAGACACAGTAGGCAGGGAAGAAAGGTTTTGTTGTTCTCCGATAACAAAAGGTAGGTCTGGCTCAGTGTCAGCGTCTTTCTCTTTCCCTTTGTCCTCTTTCCTTTGTTTCCGTCTCCCTTTGTAGTCCGTAAGGCAGTGGGGACTGATTGCATAATCGTTACTCCCGACAACAGCTGGCCAGGTAGGTTTTCGACATGTATAGTGCCGCTGGGCGGAATTACAGGCGATACAGGTGACGGGCAATCTGGCATTTGAGATTAATTTCGGCTTGTTGCCTGTCGATGGGTGCCAACTCTACGTCTACCGCGGCCTGCAATGAATAACTCCGTCTGGCCTGTGCATAATCGTACCAGGCTTGGTCGGACCAAGAAATACACTCTAGACACGTATTTTTCCTATAACATAAATGCGTTTTGCAGGAAAAACAAAGCGAATGTGAATCCAAATGTGACCAAGTTTGTCTGCAAGATGTGCAGCGCTTAATATTCCCAGTGTTTTTAGGCATTGTTTTACAATGCTGAAACTAAATCTAGACTGAATTTTCCCTATCAAGATAGACAAAAAACAAAATCTAATTCTAGCAGAGCTCTCTCTAAACACATCCACACGCTGTGGCTGTAGGAAGAAAAAGGATTTGGGGATTTGGGTGCAGGCGCAGTGTAACCTATTGGCTGAGGCTCCAGAGGGTGAGAATTTTTAGTCTACAGCAGGATCTCAATGGAGGATTATGGGCAACACAATAGCAGGTGTAGATTTGAGCAACAAATACAGACTATAACCAGCACAGTACCTGCTTCAGCTTCAATTTTCTCCTCCTTCACATATTTCTCTGTCATTCTCTGAGCCAGAGGCAGGAACATTGTATTAGCCAGTTTGTCATCCTTGGCAGAATGGGCCTGAAAGTACAAGATAACCACTTCATTAATTAGGTTGTCCTTGGCAAAATGGGCCTGAAAATACAAGATAACCACTTCACTAATTAGGTCATTCTTGGTAAATGGGCCTGGAAGTACAAGATAACCACTTCACCAATTAGATAGCCCTTGGCAGAATGGACCGGAAAGTACAAGATAACCACTTCATTAATTAGATTGTCTTTGGCAGAATGGGCCTGAAAGTACAAGATAACCACTTCACTAATCAGGTCGTCCTTGGCAGAATGCGCCGGAAAGTAGACGATAAATACTTCACTAATTAGGTCAATCTTGGCAGAATGGACCGGAAAGTACAAGATAATCAGTTCATTAATTAGGTCTTTCTTGGCAGAATCGGCCTGAAAGTACAAGATAACCACTTCAATAATTAAGTCATCCTTGGGCGAATGGGCCTGAAAGTGCAAGATAACCACTTTACTAATTAGGTCTTTCTTGGCAGAATCGGCCTGAAAGTACAAGATAACCACTTTACTAATTAGGTCCTTGGCAGAATGGGCCTGAAAGTGCAAGATAACCACTTTACTAATTAGGTCTTTCTTGGCAGAATCGGCCTGAAAGTACAAGATAACCACTTTACTAATTAGGTCCTTGGCAGAATGGGCCTGAAAGTGCAAGATAACCACTTTACTAATTAGGTCTTTCTTGGCAGAATCGGCCTGAAAGTACAAGATAACCACTTCAATAATTAAGTCATCCTTGGGCGAATGGGCCTGAAAGTGCAAGATAACCACTTTACTAATTAGGTCCTTGGCAGAATGGGCCTGAAAGTGCAAGATAACCACTTCACTAATTAGGTCATCCTTGGGCGAATGGGCCTGAAAGTACAAGATAACCACTTCAATAATTAAGTCATCCTTGGGCGAATGGGCCTGAAAGTACAAGATAACCACTTCAATAATTAGGTCATCCTTGGGCGAATGGGCCTGAAAGTACAAGATAACCACTTCAATAATTAGGTCATCCTTGGCAGAATGGGCCTGAAAAGTACAAGATAACCACTTCAATAATTAGGTCATCCTTGGCAGAATGGGCCTGAAAGTACAAGATAACCACTTCAATAATTAGGTCATCCTTGGGCGAATGGGCCTGAAAGTACAAGATAACCACTTCAATAATTAGGTCATCCTTGGGCGAATGGGACTGAAAGTACAAGATAACCACTTCAATAATTAGGTCATCCTTGGCAGAATGGGCCTGAAAAGTACAAGATAACCACTTCAATAATTAAGTCATCCTTGGGCGAATGGGCCTGAAAGTACCAGATAACCACTTCAATAATTAAGTCATCCTTGGGCGAATGGGCCTGAAAGTACAAGATGACCACTTTACTAATTAGGTCCTTGGCAGAATGGGCCTGAAAGTACAAGATAACCACTCCACTAATTAGGTCATCCTTGGCAGAATGGGCCTGAAAAGTACAAGATGACCACTTTACTAATTAGGTCCTTGGCAGAATGGGCCTGAAAGTTCGAGATAACCACTTCAATAATTAGGTCATTCTCGGTAGAATGGGCCTGAAAGTTCAAGATAAACACTTCACTATTAAACGCAGGAAAGATTGCTTAATTGTATGTCCCCCATTCCGCTTTAGTCTGACACTGCCCCGCCAGACAGAGCACTTCACTTTGCACAACTACAAGGCACTGACCTCATATCATGCAAATTTCATACTTGTCCATACAATATGGACTGAGATCCAGCCTGGACAAAAATATATATACCCCATTCACAAAGGGTTAAAAAACAAAGGGCCATAACTCTTGAAAATATATGCGAAACGCAGAGAAACTTCACGCTGCACAACTATGGGGCAATGACCAAATATCATGCAAATTTCATAATTGTCCATACAATATTAACCAAGATCCAGCTCGGACAAGTCCCAATTCATGAAGATTTCAGGAACGAATTGCCATAACTCTTGAAAATATAACCGAATATAACTACGAGGCACTGGCCACATTTCATGCAGATTTCAATCCTGTCCATCAAATATTAACCGAGATATTGCGCGGACAGACAGATGGTATGACAGAGGGACGGAGAGACGGACAAACGATCACTATATGCCCCCCTCTAATTATGCCCCCCTCTAATTAGAGGGGGGAGGGGGGCATAATTAGGTCATCCTTGCTGGGTCTCAGATTGTGGAGTACATGACAAACGATACTTGCATGCAAATACTCATCATGGTCCAGAAGTAATAAGTGTTTCTGTTGGGTCTCAGATTGTGGAAAACGTGAGATACCTGCATGACAATACTCATGATGGTACAGAAGTAATATGGGTTTCTGTTGGGTCTCAGATTGTGGAGAACATGACACACAATACTTGCATGCAAATACTCATGATGGTCTAGAAGTAATAAGTGTTTCTGTTGGGTCTCAGATTGTGGTGAACATGACATACAATACTTGCATGCAAATACTCATGATGGTCTAGAAGTAATAAGTGTTTTTGTTGGGTCTCAGATTGTGGAAAACTTGACATACCTGCATGACAATACTCATGATGGTACAGAAGTAATAAATGTTTATGTTGGGTCTCAGATTGTGGAGAACAGGACACACGATACTTACATGCAAATACTCATCATGGTCCAGAAGTAATAAGTGTTTTTGTTGGGTCTCAGATTGTGGAAAACATGAGATAACTGCATGACAATACTCATGATGGTACAGAAGTAATAAGTGTTTATGTTGGGTCTCAGATTGTGGTGAGCATGACATACGATACTTGCATGCAAATACTCATGATGGTCCAGAAGTAATAAGTGTTTCTGTTGGGTCTCAGATTGTGGAAAACATGAGATAACTGCATGCAAATACTCATGATGGTCCAGAAGTAGTAAGTGTTTTTGTTGGGTCTCAGTTTGTGGACAACATGACATACCTGCATGCCAATACTCATGATGGTACAGAAGTAATAAGTGTTTTTGTTGGGTCTCAGATTGTGGAGAACATGACATACCTACATGACAATACTCATGATGGTCCAGAAGTAATATGTGTTTCTGTTGGGTCTCAGATTGTGGAGAACATGACATACCTGCATGCAAATACTCGTGATGGTCCAGAGGTAATAAGTGTTTTGTTGGGTCTCAGATTGTGGAGAACATGACATACCTGCATGACAATACTCATGATGGTACAGAAGTATTAAGTCTTTTTATTGGGTCTCAGATTGTGGAGAACATGACATCGATACTTGCATGACAATACTCATGATGTTACAGAAGTAGTAAGTGTTTTTGTTGGGTCTCAGATTGTGGAGAACATGACATCGATACTGCATGCAAATACTGATGATGGTACAGAAGTAATAAGTGTTTTTGTTGGGTCTCAGTTTGTGGAATACATGACATAACTGCATGACAATACTCATGATGGTACAGAAGTAATAAGTGTTTATGTTGGGTCTCAGATTGTGGTGAACATGACATACGATACTTGCATGCAAATACTCATGATGGTCCAGAAGTAGTAAGTGTTTCTGTTGGGTCTCAGATTGTGGAAAACATGAGATACCTGCATACAAATACTAGTGATGGTCCAGAAGTAATGTGTTTCTGTTGGGTCATTGTGGAAAACATGAGATAACTGCATGCAAATGCACATGATGGTCCAGAAGTACAGGGTTATATCCAGGAATTTGAAGTAGTGTCCTTATTTGAAAAAAATAATGCCGAGCGCAGCGAGGCGTAGCGTACAGGCCGGGGTCCAGGGGCGGCCTAGGCCCCTTGAAGCTCTGGGGTCTTAGATGCTCTCAGGAGCATTCGAGCCCATTTCTGGCTATTTAAATGTCTTGTCAGATACCTGTAGATAATGAACAATTTACTTCTTTTTTTCCAAATTTTCACCATATTCAGGCTGATCTTGCTTGTGTTTCAAAATGACAAAGTTGAGCAGGGACTTGCTGCATGAATTTCCAGATCATTTACTCCACGTGCTGTCAGATTGATACTATACCATGATGTCAACTTTGACTAAACTAATAACAACTAACCTTTTTGCTGATTAGACTAGGGCTCAGGGGCCGCCTAGGCGCCGAGAAACTCTGGGACCCTTGATGCTCTTAGAAGCATTCTAACCGATTCCTGGCTGCACATGTCTTGTCGATCAGACAAGCATATCATGCACATTTTACTTCTTGTTTAATTTGATCATCTGCTTTTAAAATTATTTACAGCTGCTGCTTTCAAAATTTCTATTGAATAGATTCCTCTGTACAGTATTTTTATACCATGCTGTATATCATTCGAAGCTAATTCTCTTCCCACCTCGACTGCCTAAACGGGTTGAACATAATTTGTCCCAGCTTCGATGCCTGCATCATTTTCCATGTCGTGTTCAACATCTGCTTGACCTGTGTTTTCAATACCGGCAGCACAGCATCGAGCAAAGAGAACGTCGACTTTGTGGCAGTCAGACCCTTCATCTTCCTTTATTTTTTTTTCAAATGTCCAGCCAATACACCGCATCCTCTTGTGCGGCCGCTACCCTTCGTATTTCCTCCAGACCGACCTTTCTGTCCTGCCATGACGGCTTGTCATTGCAGATACAACGCGAGAACGCATGTGCGCTGCCTAGCTCTCCAGACACTCACAGACGTACATATTTCCGACTTCATTCATAGTATAGACCTCTGCCTGGAGAACGAAAACTATCGCGCTCCTAGTGGCCAAGCTTATCAACGGATAGATGCATAGTTGTCTCCCTTGCCATAAGTTGTCTAACGCGAGTTGACACACACTCGTCCAGGTTTACGGCTTTCAAACATCCTAAAAAAAACATCATTTGATTTTTGAAAAAAATCATTTGATATTTTGCAAAAACATTCATTTTTAATTCATTTGATTTTGTACCTGTGTCCGTTTCACGGACGCTGTGAGACCCTAGATCTAACCCTGAAGTAGTAAGTGCTTTTGTTGGGTCTCAGTTTGTGGAAAACATGACATACCAGCATGCAAATACTCATGATGGTCCAGAAGTAATAAGTGTTTTTGTTGGGTCTCAGATTGTGAGAACATGACATACCTGCATGACAATACTCATGATGGTACAGAAGTAATAAGTGTTTTTGTTGGGTCTCAGATTGTGGAGAACATGACATACCTGCATGACAATACTCATGATGGTCCAGAAGTAATAAGTGTTTTTGTTGGGTCTCAGATTGTGAGAACATGACATACCTGCATGACAATACTCATGATGGTCCAGAAGTAATAAGTGTTTTTGTTGGGTCTCAGATTGTGGAGAACATGACATACCTGCATGACAATACTCATGATGGTACAGAAGTAATAAGTGTTTTTGTTGGGTCTCAGTTTGTGGAAAACATGACATACCGGCATGCGAATACCCATGATGGTACAGAAGTAATACGTGCTTTTGTTGGGTCTCAGTTTGTGGAGTACATGACATACGATACTTGCATGCAAATACTCATGATGGCCCAGAAGTAATAAGTGTTTTTGTTGGGTCTTAGATTGTGGAGAACATGACATACCTGCATGACAATACTCATGATTGCCCAGAAGTAATATGGATTTTTGTTGGGTTTCAGTTTGTGGAGCACCATGGCGGTCTGTTGCTGTTTTTTGTAGTCGCCCAGTCTGACATAGGCCATGAAGAGGGCGGAGAGAATCTCTTCATTGTCAGGACGGCCCTTGAAGGCATTCTCATACAGCTCCACAATCAAGTCCACTGTAACAAACAATATAATAGACAAATCAAAACAAGATGCACCTTGGGTAAACCTGACACGCTCCTTTGAGTTGTGTGTTCTCTCCGATTATAGAGTGTGATCAAATTTGTTAGCAACTACTTTGAGTTGTGTATTCTCTCAGAGAGTGTGATCAAGTTAGATATCAATTTGGACAAGACAGAGAGAAGATGTTGCGGACTCAAAAGCTTCCACAACTTACATTTATGCACTTCCCGGTAACAAATGGCCATCGCGTGGAGTGTGGCCTCGTCTGTAGGATGTTGACTGTGTACTTCTTGAAGGATAGCTGAACTTTCATCATGACGACCCAGTCGCAGTAAAGCCAGTGCCTTGAGAACCTGAAACCACAGATTGATTGTGAACCTGTATTGACTTTCTTTTGGGATGGTGAGAAAATTTGGGGCGGTGATGATAAATGTAGAATTAGTTTTACTGAGCCTCATTTGAAATCCTCACCTTTGCACATTGAAAGTCCTTCTGTTTCTTCAGTACCTTGTCTGCCTCCTGTATAGCCTTCTTGTTGTTCCCATTGTCCAAGCAGTCTGTATAAATGCAAGGCGAGAAAATAATGTCATTCACTTGTCACATACCATGTGAGCGTTGGCAATGTTAATGGTTCTTCCATATGGTCCCCACAACCATACTTAGTGGTCCTACCAAATGATCCCCAGACACCATACTTGTAGGCTCTACAAAATGATCCCCACACACCTTACTTGTGGGTCCTACCAACAGGTCCCCACACACAATAGTTATAGGTCCGATCAAATCGTCCCCGACCCCATCCTTGTAGTTCCTACCAAATGGTCCCCACACCATACTTGTAGGTCCTACCAAATGGTCCCCCACCCCATCCTTGTAGTTCCTACCAAATGGTCCCCACACCATACTTGTAGGTCCTACCAAATGGTCCCCCACCCCATCCTTGTAGTTCCTACCAAATGGTCCCCACACCATACTTGTAGGTCCTACCAAATGGTCCCACACACCACACTTGTAGGTCCTACCAAATGGTCTCCACACACCATACTTGTAGATCCTACCAAATTGTCCCACACACCATACTTGTAGATCCTACCAAATGGTCCCCCACACCATCCTTGTAGTTCCTACCAAATGGTCCCCACACCATACTTGTAGGTCCTACCAAATGGTCCCACACACCACACTTGTAGGTTCTACCAAATGGTCCCCCACCCCATACTTACAGGTCCTACCAAATGGTCCCCTCACACCATACTTATAGGTCCTACCAAATGGCCCCCCCCCCACACCATACTTGTAGTTCCTACCAAATGATCCCCCCACCCCATACTTACAGGTCCTACCAAATGGTCCCCACACATCATGCTTATAGGTCCTAACAAATGGTCCCCCCACACCATACTTATATTTCCTACCAAATGGCCCCCCATACCATACTTATAGGTCCTACCAAATGGTCCCCACACACCATACTTGTAGTTCCTACCAAATGGTCCCCACACACCATACTTGTAGTTCCTACCAAATGGTCCCCACACACCATGCTTATAGGTCCTAACAAATGGTCCCCCCACACCATACTTATAGTTCCTACCAAATTCCCCCCCCCCCCCATACCATACTTATAGGTCCTACCAAATGATCCCCACACACCATACAGGTCCTATCAAATGGTCCCCACACACCATACTTGTAGTTCCTACCAAATGGTCCCCACACACCATGCTTATAGTTCCTACCAAATGCCGCCCCCACCCCCCCATACCATACTTATAGGTCCTACCAAATGATCCCCACACACCATACTTACAGGTCCTATCAAATGGTCCCCACACACCATACTTGTAGTTCCTACCAAATGGTCCCCACACACCATGCTTATAGTTCCTACCAAATGCCCCCCCCCATACCATACTTATAGGTCCTACCAAATGGTCCCCACACACCATGCTTATAGATCCTAACAAATGGTCCCCCACACCATACTTATAGTTCCTACCAATGCCCCACCATACTTATAGGTCCTACCAAATGATCCCCACACACCATACTTGTAGGTCCTACCAAATGGTCCCCACACACCATGCTGATAGGTCCTACCAAATGGTCCCCACACACCATACTTATAGTTCCTACCAAATGCCCCCCCCCCATACCATACTTATAGGTCCTACCAAATCGTCCCCACACACCATACTTGAAGGTCCTACCAAATGATCCCACACACCATACTTATAGTTCCTACCAAATGCCCCCCATACCATACTTATAGGTCCTACCAAATGCCCCCCACACCATACTTGTAGGTCCTACCAAAATGGTCCCCACGCCATACTTATAGTTCCTACCAAATGGTCACCCCACACCATACTTATAGTTCCTACCAAATGCCCCCATACCATACTTATAGGTCCTACCAAATCGTCCCCACACACCATACTTGAAGGTCCTACCAAATGATCCCCACACACCATACTTACAGGTTCTATCAAATGGTCCCCACACACCATACTTGTAGGTCCTGCCGACTGTTCCCCACACACCATACTTGGGTCCTACCAATAAGGTCCCAACACACCATACTTACAGGTCCTACCAAATGGTCCCCCATACCATACTTATAAATAGGTCCTGCCAAACGGTCCCCCATTTTATATTCCATACTTATAAAAAGGCCCTACGAAATGGTCCCCCCATACCATATTTATAAATAGGTCCTACCAAATCACCTTACTTATAGGTTCTAACATATAGTCTTCACTGTTCACATACCATACTTTGACAATGTTAAGATCCTAGCAAATGGTCGCCATACACCATAGTTATAGGTCCCACCGAATGGTCCCAAAGTTAGCAAATATATCTCAACTGGCACAGCCACATGTGAGCAGGGTGACTGTGGGCCAGAAAAGGTCTCTGTCCATAGTCTGTTATGTGATAATGTGATCAATCTCATAATTTTGTGTCTGTTGTGTATGGAATGGTGCTACATGTATGGAACATCCTGCAAACATTTAAAGTGATTGTAAACCTAGACTGGATGAGTCTCTATTTCATATGTACTATTATTAACCCTTTCACTGTTTAACCTGGGTTCTCCTGCCATGTCGCGGCCTTTACAATAATACTGTACACTTAGACGTGTCGTCCATGCTTTGATGTCAAAATAATAGGAAATGCCATTTGCGGATGTGCCGGTAGCAACGGAATTACCTTCTCGTTTGATCAGCGTGTCTCTCAATGCATAGAATTACGCCCGCCGACGCAACGTCACTGTCACAGAACGACTGCGAACTTGGACGTACGCTGCACGTCATGAACACAATGAGGAGAGGATGCAGTGACGTGCACTGCACGTCATGAACATTGAAAAGGTTAATAATAAAATGATCTTTAATAAATAGAATGAGAAAAAAAAATGAAAAAAATGAAAAAAATATTTTTAAAATAGAGACTGGACGATTTGATGGGTTTCGTCGTGTAAAGATTCCATCTGGAGGCGTGGTTAGTCTGGACGATTGACATGTTTTTACCTTCGGTCGCAATATTTGTATCAATTTCATTCTAATGGCATATTGTGACGTTTCGGCAGTAACGTCATTCCCATTGTTGAGGTCATGGTAGTAACGTCATTCTCATTGTTGACGTCACATGAACGCATTGCTTCCAGCGTGCGTATATGAACGAGCCAATCAAATCCTTTGAGTTGGGGGCGGGGTCAGAATACGGAGTTTTCATTGGTGACAAAAAATGCACAGTATATTGTGCATTTTTTTCTTGCAAAGTTAGCTCCCTTGTGACGTTCCGTCCAGTCCCTGTTTCAAGCATTTCTTAATAGGCAGAGTTACTTCCTCTTGTTTCCCGTTTAAAATACATAATGAAACAGGGGCTGGATCCAGTCTATTGTAAACCCTCAAGTAAAGTTTTCATCAAATGAAAGACCATTGCGAACAGTGTCAGAAAATATTTATTGTAATTTTTTACGATTTTATTACACTGAGTAAACTGCAAATAAAGCATGGTCTGTTGCAATCATATTAAGTCCAGTGACGTCATACTTCCTTAATACATATATTTCAAACTTTGTATGCACTTTCCAATGCTTGATTCAAGTTTAAGGTGTGTATACTTTAAGTTTCAACACAGACTCACTGTTCCAATGTGCATGTTTAACAAAAATCTGGGAAATTAATGCAAGATTCAAACTGACTTGACACTTATGAATTACCATCTCCTCGATTTTGGTGAAACATGCACATGTGAGCTTCAGTTGGGTTGGGACTGATCCGCATGTACATCCCCTTGTACTTATGGAGTAGGAGAAGAGTATATAATTATATCATAATTATAAACTGGCCAAAAACAAGCCCCTGTGATTTAAATGTGGACGGCCTAATCAGATTTTAGGGTATAAATCCCCCTGAAAGTTAGCGGTAGCGGAAGTGAAATCGTTACCTCGCCGCGACCAGAATGCAGTGCGTTTTAAACATGGTGGTGTTGTTGTAAATTTAGAAACGTGAAGCCTATTATTCTTTACAATTTCCGGCGAATTCAACAGATTAGGTAGAATACCTCAACTGGGGTACTATACCGAAGTTGGGGTACAGTACCTCATTTGAGGTATAGTACTATACCCCAATCGAGGTATAGGGCTACATCAATTTTAGTTTTCGCATATTTATTCAGTAATCCAGACATATGTTCAATCCCTGGAGTGCATGGATCAGATTATCACATATCTGGCCTTACTATCTTGGTCATTTTTAGCAAATTATCATCACTAAACAGACAGACTACACTTTTTAATTTCATCATCTATTTGTTTCAAAACGAAAAATGTCTCAAATATTCATGTATAGAGATAATTCACATACAAATTTGAGACTGCATATTGTGACGTTGGTCTATCTAATGACCTTGGGCATATTACAGGGATATAAATTTAGTAGGCAGCTAACTAAAGTATTTTATTATGGCAAATAAATCAGACACACTGCTAGCATGCGCACACCTAGAAACAGTCCTCTGCCTATCATTTCTGACACTGCCATGCTAGCAGCATGTGTGATATGTGAGGCATTCGAACTCAATTCGTAAACTAGTCACTGCATCCACATCCCTGAAATTTACACATGTTCACAACATAAAAGCATGTCTTCGTATGCAGTCTTTATTTGAGTAACGGAGAGAAAAATTTATTATTCTGAAAATATCAAAGTGATTGATTCAAATGTGTAGTTACGCTGATAAACAGCTTGTATCACTGACGTCCCTTCTCTCCTTGTTCCCCCCGCTGATTCACATCGCATATTTCGCGCCTCTTGGCCGTAAGGGGGCGCTCTGCACAGGCCAGCCACCAGTGAATATCACTCTTACGGAAGAGTCTTGGTCCGCTTTGTTTATCAGGGCAACCAACATCTTTTCTCTCAGTGGGTGAGAGGTCTTTCGGCCAGTCACCATTAAATGTTTCCATGAAATAACGGCGCTAAGCTGCCAAGATTAGTCTCTCGGTAACAGTAACAAGAGCCCAAGGGGCTTCAATATACGCCCGTGTATCTGGAATTACATTGGTCCAAATTTCAAGGTTGTTTGATAGCCTTGATTCCAATTGGTACAGTGTAGCTAGCCTACAATTTTGTGCTTCTGAGAATGTAACATATATAACATCTTATATTGAATGATAAACTAACGAGCTTAACTCTTGGTAACTAGTTGACCTTGAAGCATAACCTGAGAGCTCACATATCCCACACTGAAATCGACAATAGTCAAACACGAAAATAGTAGTTTTCCTGCAAATGGATTCCTTTCAGACGAGATAATTTTTCCTGAAGGAAGAAGAAACTGATGAAGTAAACATTTGTTCTTGAGTTAATAAAGAGGTATGAAGTTCATAAAGGACCTCTCTCCCCGTTAAATTACTAAATACATGTATGGTTTTTATTTCACAACAGTTTACCTAAATGTAGCGGTTTCAAATATGGGAGACAACTCCACAGGACGAATGCCATATACATGTAGGGGAGAGAACTCTGAATATTCCAACCTGACACATATGGTCAGCTAAACTTGATTCAGTTTTGAAGGACTGTGACCTTGACCTTGGACAAATTGATCTCAACATGTATGGCTCCTCTTTGCCATGCGAGCAAGGTATACTCAAAGTTTGGTACCATTCCATACCTTGAGACTAGAGATATCGCATGGACAACAAATGTTAATGGATGAATGGACAGAACGCAACATCGCATTACATGACCTCGTCTTCGACAGGCATATAACAAGGGTTATGTGTAACCCGGCAGCTCGCCTTTTGGGTATTGTCAATAACCTGCAGCTTCACATAAAGATCGAGCCCTTCAGGTTGCACATCACTGGCAATGACAATACATATTGCAATAAAAATTTGGCTTCTTTGTCAGTGATGTTGAAGTTGGATTGAAAGATGAACTATATTATAAAACTTGAAATAAAGATTACTTTTTTTTCCAAAAGTAAGCTTATACATGTCATTATGAATACATGTACAATTGAAATTTGGTCTGAGATGTGGGTGTGAAATGCCTGGACAAATATGGTTCGTGCAAAAGCTTTAGGTTAAATCATGATGAGGAATGGGATTCGATACCAAAATTGAAGGAAATGGTGTTCTTCATTAAAGGCGACACAAAATTCCAAACCACCAGGGGTTAATATTTAATATTGTATTTCTGAAATTAAATAATGTCATTAAACTATTAGTAATTACTATAAAGGAATATATTGTAGTTGATTTGACGTGTTTGTGTATATGTAACAGGTCGATACTTGGTGCAAGAACGCATTGTTGAGGCTTTTGTTGGGGCTTTTGTGCAGCTGAAAAGGGTCACGTCTAGACGCATTGTTGAGCTCAGACAGGCTATTGTAGGCTTTGTCTTGTGCGTTCTTACACCAAGTATAAACCTACAATGTGCACTGCATCTCCTACCTAATAGGTTAGTATCACATATAAGAGATATATGCAGCTTCGCAAAAAGATCGAGCCCTTAAGGATGGCACATCATTTAAAATAATAAATTTATTAAGAAATATGATTTCTATATTTAGTGATGTTGAGGTTGGATTGAAGGAGGAACTATATTATATAACTACCAATAAAGATTACATTTTTTTTTCAAAAGTAAGCCTACACATCCCATTGCATAGATCTGATGAATACATGTTCATGTATAGTTAGGAACAATAGGTGTGCAATTTTGAGCACGTTCTTGGTGTAACTTTGTGTGATGATATGTGAACAAACAAAGCTAATAACAGTGCAATAGTAGGACTAAATCTATCATTTCCAGCATGCAATGGGACACTTGCACTGTGGTAAACCTTCACATTTGTATGCAAATAAAAGAATGCAATGACAACTGTGTCCAATCATACTGTAATGCTCCATAATAATGTGCACGGGTAAAGACTGAGCTCACAAACCGATTCAAACTCACTTTTAATTAATATAGTAACTTAAATGTGTGGACACAGATATGGTTGTGCAAAAGCTTCAGGGTCAACGAGAATTTGATAACAAAATTTAAGGAAATGGCGTCCTTCATTTAAGGCGACACGAAATTAAAAACTAACAGGGGTTCGGTACTGCGGGATTCCCCCGCCAGTTATTTTGATATGGTACTTCTGAAATAAAATAATGTCACCAAACTATTAGTAAATACTATAAAGGAATATACTGTATGTGAGTTAGTATGTATGACTGTATATACAATGTACACTGCATCTCATGCCTAATAAGAAGTCAAAAGTCCAGCCTAAACATAAAAACCTAACCGGACACCGACACCAACACCGACACTTTCCCCCTCTCTCTCCCAATACCTCGCCTACTTCGTATACGGCGAGCTAAAAATGTGATTTCCTGATTTTGGGGTCACAGTTACCTTGACCTTGACCTAAATTTTGGTACACGACACTTTGCTTCCGTCAATGTATCAATGGACACAAAAAAATCATGATTTTTATGAATTTCATGATTTTGGGGGTCACAGTGACCTTGACGTTCGGCCTTGACCTACATTTTGGTATGTGACACATCATGTCCCCCTAATGAATCTACGGACACAAAACAAAGTAATTTTCAAAGATTTCTTGATTCTGGAGTCAGTGACCTTGACTATTGACCTTGACCTAAATTTTTGTACATGACAAACCATCTCCCCGTAATTTCGCAATAGACACAAAAAATCATGATCTTTAACAATAACGATTTTGGGGTCAGTGACCTTGACCGTTGACCTACATTTTGGTATGTGACATATCCCCCTAATGTATCTACTGACACAAAAAAAATGTTATTTTTAATAATTTCCTGATTTTGGGGTCACAGTGACCTTTGACCTTGACCTAATTTTTAGTATGCGACACTTCATTTCCCCCTATTGAATACACTCAGCAAATATTAGTAATTTTTAATGATTTCCTGATTTTTAGGTCACACTGACCTTTGACCTTGATTCTGGTGTCACAGTGATCTTGACTATTGACCTGGATCTAAATTTTGGTACATGACAAAACGGCTACCTGTAATTTCTCAATGGACTCAAAAAATCATGATTTATAACAATTTTATGATTTTGGGGTCACAGTGACCTTGACCTTTGACCTTGACCTACATTTTGATAAGTGACACATTGTGTCCCCCTAATGTATCTACTCACACAAAAAAATGTTATTTTTTATAATTTCCTGATTTTTGGGTCCGTGACCTTTGACCTTGACCTATATTTTGGTATGTGACACCTCATTTCCCCCTATTGAATCCACTCACAAAAAATTAGTATTTTAATGATTTCCTGATTTTTCCGTCACACTGACCTTTGACCTCTGACCTCGACCTACATTTTGTATGCAACACATCATTCCCCCCTAGGGCATCCACTCACCAAAAATTAGAACTGTAGATAGAAAACTGTCAATGATCAATGGTTTCCTGATTTTAGGCAACAGTGACCTTTGACCTCTGACCTCGACCTCAATTTTGGTACGCGACACGTCGTTTCCACCTAGCGTATCCACTCACAAAGAATTGCAACTGTGGATAAAAAACGTTCACAGATATAGACCGGACACGAACCCTTCAGTGATTTTCTGTTTTTCAGGCCAGTGACCTTTGACCTCTGACCGTGACCTTCATTTTGGTACGCGACACATCGTCTCCCCGTAGGGTATCCACTCACCAAAAATTAGAGCTGTAGATAGAAAACTGTCCCAGATATAGACCGGACACGGGGGACGGACGGACACACGGACAGACGGACGGAAACCGCCATCACATAATACGTCCGCCTTTTGGCGGGCGTATAATAAATTACCCAGCGTATATGACATCTATAATGAGTGATAACTGTGTGGAAAAACGCGAGAAACTAGTGAACTATTTGTTCACAATCAACTGTGAATTACAGCAATATGAGTTGTCTCCCTTTTCAAACGTTCATATGTCGGCAACGGCAAAACTAACAATAAACGGACGGCAAAACAGCTCTAATTACGTTAATTTCTGAGTTAAGAGTGAACAGATTTTTGGATAACTTCCTCCATTGTTTAGTAAAGTTCGTCAACTGATTGCAAACATTTGTTCGCTGATACCTCCAAATAATTAATAAATAAATCCCTGTAAATGTTGCTAATATCCCACTGATTAGACCACGCTTTATCGCCATGAGTATATAAGGAGACCAAGCTACCTAGAATGGTAACGTAAAAACACCGTTCAATTGTTTCAGATTTTGAATTTATTGTTGACTGTTCATAAAGACGGGGAAAAGTTCCTTTGAGAGATGCGGTAAGAGGGCGTGTCGCTGTCAAAATATTGGCATGGCTTCCACATTACATGAGAGTCGTGATCTCACTATCATGAAGGCATGACGTAATTTCCATCACGTGAGGTAGTTAGCCAATCGTGGTTAGTATGAGGAATCTGGTTATCTCCGAGCTATTACGGCACGGCGATTGGGTAACCAGATAAAGCGCCCCCTTACGGCCAAGAGGCGCGAACTTGATGATGTGAATCAGCGGGGGGAACAAGGAGAGTAGGGACGTCAGTGATATAAGCTGAATAGTATGAGCGTAATGTGTAGTCTGTCGGTGTAATGATAATAATTTGTCGGAAAATGACCAAGATAGTAAAAACAAATATGTAGTGGACTGATCCATACCCTCTGTGGTTTGTACATTTGTCTGAATAACTGCATAAATTTGCAAAAACTAAAATTGATATAGCCCTATACCTTGATTGGGGTATAGCCCTATACCTCAAAAGAGGTACCATACCCCAACTTAGGTATCGTACCCCATTTGAGGTATTCTACTAGCTAAGATTCATAGCATCTCCCTTCCCTCAACGCTATGCCGACGACAAATACATTTCCCTGTTGGTAACTCGAACATCTCCATGCCGCACTTATTATTACCTTTACCTTCATTGAGAAAATGAGCCGCCATGAATAAAAATACCATAATCATCCCCTGTATACACAGGGTCTATTATGATGGAAGTTCCCATATTCTTGACCCTCGATTTCAGGTGGTTTTGAGGCTCCATAGGGATAATTTTAACGTCTGTAATTAATATATGACCAACGAAGGGCCATTTAGTCTGCCATTTCTGTATTTTTATTCATGGCGGCCCGTTTTCTCAAGTTAATGAAGGTCCAATAGGGCCCAAAGGTAATGATAAGTGCACCATGGAGATGTTCGAGTTACCAACAGGGAGAGAGAGAGAGAATTAGGGTTTAACGTCGCATTCAGGTTACCAACAGGGAAATGTATTTGTCGTCGGCATAGCGTTGAGGGAAGGGAGACGCTATGAATCTTAGCTAGTATTCTACATGGATAAAGGATCGAACTAGTTCAACAAGCTGAACCCTACTGACATTTAATTTTGTGATATTGATTATGTAGGGTTCAGCCGTTGAATCGAAATTTCCTATCGCAAAATTTTCGCCTCCCGACCTAGGTAACTGCGGGTGGATTTGCGCTCATAAAAATCGATAATACCTACCGCTTTGTGCTCGTTTGGATAGAATACATATTTGCCTACTTCCCTGGCCATTTATTTTCTCTGTCCAGCTCCTTTCATTTCCATAAACGACAAAAGAAAAAAATATCATCGCGGACGATCTTCCAAACATGAAATCCACAGCCATTTTCGAACACTCTCACGTGACCCTGATTCTCTCACGTGAGGTTATTCTAAATTCAGGATTACAAGAGTCGGAAAAACTGAATCTGCTCAGTCGACCCAGTCGCTTAGGGAGATGAAAAATCCCATGAATTACCTTTCTCAGTATGTGCCTTCCATTATGCTTGATATCGGTATAAATATTTAATTTACATTTAAATGCAGATAATGTGACAGCCTTATGAATGAGCCGTTTCCGACCTTCCTGTCTACAATCCTGAATTTACAAATTAGTCTCGTGCCACCATAGTGACATTTCAAAATGGCGGCGGATTTCGTTTTTGGAAGATCGTCCGCGATGATATTTTTTTGTTTTGCCGTTTATGGAAATGAAAGGAGCTGGACAGAGAAAATAAATGGCCAGGGAAGTAGGCAAATACATATTCTATACAAACACACACAAAGCGGTAGGTATCATCGATTTTTATGAACGCAAATCCACCCGCAGTTACCTAGGTCGGGAGGCAAAAATTTTGCGACAGGAAATTTCGATTCAACGGCTGAACCCTACATAATCAATATCACAAAATTAAATGTCAGTAGGGTTCAGCTTGTTGAACTAGGATCCAGAGCTGCCAAGTTGGACTGATTAAATATCTTGAGTCTATGCGAGCGCAAAGCGCGAGCGTTCGCCCTAGGCGTGGGGTCTGGAGCTCTACAGATGCTCCGAAATGCATTTGGGGCATTTTGAGGCAATAAAATGACATCAGAGCAGGGGTTGAAATGTTTCATTATGACCTAGTAGCCATTGGCCCCTAGATCAGAAATTTCTAGGGGCCAAATTATACTTCTAGGGGCCAATTATTTACGGTGTAAATTGGAGGAAATAAACTCGAAAGACATTAAAAAAATGCATGTTCTAACATTGGCAGATCAACGTCATCGTAGCCCCAAAATAACATGTTAGGTATTGGTGATTTTCGTCAATTCCCAACAGATTGTAATGAAATATGGGGGAAAAAATAATATTTTTTAGTTGATATACTGTGAGAAGTTTCAATGCTGTACGATAAATTGTGTCCGAAATATCGCCGAAAACGTCTCGGAATATATATTATCTGGGACAGACTAATTTCGTAGATGACAACTCTTACAGTGTAAGATTTGTCAAGTGACATCTACGAAATTAGACGTTTTTCTATTACCGGCATGACATTTGCAAAGTTCACAAAACAGGAGTTGTTTTCCACCGTCGTACTTCAACTACGGTCTTTTTTTCCGCCCAGCTTTGCTGAAAACTGCAACGCAACTTTTTATACTTGGTCGTTGTTGATTAGTTTCTTCCCGATTAACAGTCGAACTTCCTTCGCCACCAGACACTGAACCGCTGGATAGTTGCCGTTTGCTGGTCAAAAACTGTATAACATTGGACTGCTTTGCCATGGTTATAAGAATCATAAACGCTAGGATGAATAATGCTATTACAAAATTCGACCGTGCCATTCTACCGTCACCGAATGCAGCTAAAAATGGCGGAAATGTCAACTGCGATAGAATCGAAAACGAGGCTCAGTCACATGGCATTATCGGAAACCAGGCGAACAGCATACGGCTTGAATAGACAACGCCGGTTTCCGAACCTGTGTGCACTGCGTATCGTAACATGACCACATAAGGGACAAGACAACTGCACGGAGATTGAGGGGACTCCTTGAAAACGAAATCACCGGGCTGTAGAACACGGATAATCTATTTTCGTTGCAAAAACAACCATCACCTTGCTTTTTTTGCTTGTCGCCATTGGCGATCTGTAGCATTTTTTCTGGTCGCCAAAATACAAATCTACTCGCATTTGGCGAGTAAAACGGCTACTTTTCAATCCCTGCAGAGATTAACACACTTTCATGAAAAAAGCAGACAAATTTCTGAATTACAGCAATTTTAATGAGAAAATTAGTTCTTTGGATTTCAGCCCTGATATAACTGATATAGTCCGTTGAATTATCTGAACGAGAGAAGAATTATCTGATTGCGAGATGTCGGCCATGCTGGCGGAATTACGCGCCACAAATAGGCAAAACTGAGTAGTCGCCCTTGGCTACAATTACGCGTCCCTAACTACTATTATTCGCCCGAAGATACGGACCACAGTACACGGACCTCGTGGATTCTGGGACAAACTGCGAGCTAAGAGCTAAAAAGGTTTCATCGGACACTTCGCATCTATGTTTTATCGTAAATAAAATCATAATTTGCCCAATGTCTGATTTTGAGAGAATAAATTCTGTATTACTGTGAGATTTGCAAGCGCTACCGTGAGACCGGGAGGCCTCTCTAAATATCTGGAGACTCACGGCCAATCCGTGAGACTTGGCAGGTCTGAGGATCTAACCTGTTTAATCCAAATTCCAATGCAATAGGCCATATGCCTACCAGAGAGGCGCCGCTCAGCACCAGAGATTTACACCATCAGTTGAAAAAGTGGACTTACAGGGACGATTTACATATATATAACAGCAACACCGTTCTCAGGCAGTGCCATGCACTTGACAACTTTCAGTGTCACTGACCGACAGTGTTGTTGCCACTGACACCGCCAGTGAAGCAATGAGATGGATTTCAAATTATAACCGGTACTCGCTGCTGAATAGTGTAGTTGATGAAATATAAACAAGCAATGTAATGTATTTTTTCATTGGGCCTGTCAATAATGGTGCAATGCGCATGGGATATTACCATAAATGGGCCGAAGACGTCTTTCATTCACATCCACATGGCTACGAGACGCCATTTTCTCCATCGGCGAGCTGAAGTCTCGTTTCGATCTCGCGAGAAATTCTCGTTTAGGCGTATGAATTTAAGATTGCATTTTACAGCTGGGTCTAAACCGTTACTATGTCTTAATTTCCAATGCTTATTGTAATTTGATATCTATCCATACGAAAACAGATACTTGATACATTAATTTGTGTTTCAGTTATTGCTGTGGTAGTTGTTGTTATTGAAAATAAAATAGATCTTTTTTAACCGTATCACGGAAATTGGAGATACACTATTCTGAGAAGTCGTTAGGCACTTCCTCCTATTTCCCAACGTGTGGAAAGGGGTCCCATGTTTTGTAATCAAACTATATATTTTTGAAAAGAGAATCTCTTCAGCTACTCCGGAAAGTTTAGATTGTCAGAATCGAACCAGTATTAAGCGAGCTATCAACAAATAACCGACCGGGTTCCCGTTTCTTCAGTCGAATTCAACGCATTTCAGTCGAGAGAGAGTATGTTTTGTGAATTTTAGGTTATTATCCGATGTCTTTAGGTTCAAGAAAACATTTCATCGAGCTAGCTTGTTTCAGCGACCCTGTTTCAGAAAGCTGTATACCAGGATGGCTTGTGCGGTGTCAACCGAGGAGTCTGAAATAAGTCAGGTCGAGCCGTTACTGACCGAATTGTACGATGTCCAGAGGAAAATTTGGCCCCAGTCTGGACGTCATATCTTGGCACATTTCGACGACGAATCTGTTATCGTATACCAGGCATTCAAATCATCGATAGCAGACTATGCTGTGGAGAATCAAAGGTTTATTTTCTCACTTTGACCTATGTAACTAGAAAGTACAAGTTTTCTATTTCAAATCATCAGTCCATGGGAAACCACTTTTGACATTCTGGTTGCCCCCAAAATAAACCACTTGTCCGAAATTATTTTCTATCATCTTAGCTTTAAATTTACATTTCTTATACTACAGTAATTTCTCTAATAATTGTGAAATTTTCAACCAAATCACCAGGGAGTGATCAAATTTATTAGAACAGAAGTTGACAAAATAGCCCCAAATTATGCAAATAATCCATTTTGATTGAATTTTTCCCTAAAATTTGGAGGGATTGAATTCTAGTAGTGTGATTGAATTCTTTAGAGGAATTAACATAGACCCCAAAAAGTTGAAATTCTGATAACCCCAAGTAACTAGTTCCAACTTTTTAGGCCACCATCACCAGATGGTGGGCTGTTCTTATCGCTTTTCGTCCATGGTCCGTCATCTGTCCGTAAACAATTCTTGTTTTCTCAGGAACTGCATGGATCTTTCTCAAATTTGGTACACAGGTTCCCCTTGGGGTCTAGTTGTGCAAGATACCTTTTCTGGTCCGATTCGAAAATCCAATTAATATTGAGAGGTTGAATTTTTTTTTTTGATCGTAACAAATAAATAAAGGTACTCACGTAAACAGGGAAGCCAGGAGAGCATGATAACATTTACCATTCAAGTGTACAACAAGCCAAACGATCACAACTGGTAAAAGAAGTTCCACATTCACAGAGCTTAAAACGTGAAATCGCCATCAAAAGTGCAAAGCGGAAGTTACGTGTTCAAAGAGAACTTCAAAGCAAGAGAAATAACTCTGATACCTGTTCAGGTGAAAACAATTGGAGGGTCGGGTAGCTGCTTAAGAAAATTATGTTCTGTGTGTTGACTCAGCGTACTGTGTAACACAGGCGAGTCCCACCCGTCGAGCGCCTCACTGTTTTCTTTCCCGCGAAATTGGCAGAGCGGGTCTATAAAATGTTTCAAGGATTACAGACGATTTACAGGGTTTTAGAAAGAAAGATTTGTACAGTTGTTCATCCTATTAATATTAGTCCTTATGATATTGCTTACTTCAGCGCACTCGAAAGCCCTTTGACGAAAAATATGATTGCGTTTCCTTTGCGTTTCGGTTCAAGGCTAATGGTTCCAGATTTTTCAACTCGTTCCATTCATTTGTGTTGTTCGGGGACCTCGTGGATGACGTGTCTTCAGTCAAAACAGGTTTTGTCAAAGGTCAAATCATTGGTCATCGGATCGCTGACGTAACATTTCCTGATTGCAATTTATCAGGATGCGCAAGAATCGGCGTCCAGACACAGTCTTCACAATCCTAAATTCCAATATAGCCATCTTTGATTTCCCCATGAAACTTGGTTATCGTGAATTCTCAGGAAGTACTGCATGGATCTTTCTTAAATTTGGTACCCAGGTTCCCATGGGGGTCTAGATATGCATGATACCTTTCCTGGTCCGATTCGAAAATTCAGTATGGCCACCAGGCAGCCATCTTGGATTTCCCCATGAAACTAATATCGTGAATTCGCAGGAAGTACTCCATGGATCATTCTCAGATTTGATACACAGGTTCTCCCTCTAGTTGTGCAAGATACATTTTTTGGTCCGACTCGAGAATCCAATATGGCCACGTGGTCATCCTGAATTTCCCCATGAAACTTTGTTATCGTGAAATCTCAGGAAATTACTGCATGGATCTTTCTCAAATTGGTACACAGATTCCCTTGGGGTCCAGTTGTGCAAGATACCTTTTTTGGTCCGATTCGGTAATCCAATATGGCTGCCAGCCATTCTGAATTTTCCCATGAAATTTTGTTATCGTGAATTCTCAGAAACAACTGCATGGATCTTTTTCAAACTTGGTGCACATGTTTCCCTTGAGGTCTAGTTGACAGAGATTGAAGTCTTCCGGATATATCCGGATTTCCAGATTTTTTAGAATCTCCAAAAAATTCCCGGATTTTACGATTTTCCGTCTCACACGACCATGTTGTTAATATTTTTGTCGATAATGAACCTCCGTTAAACCATTCTAACAAACAAAAAATCTTTTACCGTGGCTTTGGGAATCTCCAAAAAATATAAATTATGTGATTAAAATTCGAGTTATGTACCTCCATGGGTTTTAATATTAAAGTTTGAAATAACCAGTTCCTGAGTGATTATAATATTTCCAGCACAGTGCGATCTCCCCGCAGAGTGCTGTTTCCCAAAATAGACCCAGCTTGTATGCAGCTTTGCTGTTAAGTAGGTCAGCATTGCCTGTCACGCTGTCTGCAGTAGCTGAGGGTGTGTTGTCGTCCGGTGAATGTATCGGAAAGCAGTATGTTACCTCGTGTTCATTAGCGTCAGCTTTCATAGCGAAGTTTGTTAGACTCACTGTTGACAATGTCAGACGTATTTATAATTTAAAGTCGACTGTGAAAATTGTTGACATGACGACTGACCTCAAGGACTTTGAAAATGGAGTAAAAAAAAACAACAACAGTTAAATGGTCGCGGCTGAAGGAAAAATATATGTGACCACTGGAAAGAGCGACGTGACAAAACATTCTAAACATGCAAAAAACTAAAAACTCAAAAACTTCTCAAATCTAATGGGACTACCCTGTCTGTTCGCTTCCTCACAGTCTGATGTTGAGTGCACAAAGTCAAATTCATTTGCTTCCAGTAGTGTGGCATCTACATCATGCTTGCTTTGATGGATGGAACTTTTTGTCCAGTATTTGAATTATGTACTGAAAATATTTGGTTACATGGAAAAAATCAATATAAAATAATGCCTTGAATTTAGATGACAATCTGCAGTTTTATTTCCCAGAAATCGCTTAGAATGGTTCTCCAGCCATCTAGGACCCAAGAGCTTCCCGGACCCCGGCCTAAAGTGCTAGGATAGTATTTTTCCAGATTTTTTACAAAGATCCACCTCAATCTCTTAGTTGAGCAAATACCTTTTTCGGTCTGATTCCAAAATCCAATATGGTCACCAGGCAGCCAGCTTGAATTTCCTCTTGAAACATTGTTATCGTGAATTCTCAGGAACTACTTCATGGATCTTTCTCAAATTTGGTACACAGGTCCCACATGGGGCCTAGTTGTGCAAGATACCTTTTTTGGTCTGATTTGAAAATCCAATATGGCCACCAGGCGGCCATCTTCGATTTCCTCATGAAACTTTATCGTGAATTATCAGGCCATCCTGAATTTTCCTATGAATCATTATTCTCGCATTTGGTACAGGTCCCCCTTGTAGTATAGGTGTGCAACATACCTTATTTATTGCTCAAATCTCCACCTGCTATTGCTATGCCGTATATCTTCCTTTAGGAGATCCTTGCAGAATATAAGTTATCTCCCTTTAGGGAGCTCAGCTGGTTTACTCTGCGCGTGTGCCCCATGAAGCCAAAAAGGCGGACGTATTATGTGATGGCGGTTTCCGTCCTTCTGTCCGTCCATCCGTCTGTCCGTCCCCCGTGTCCGGTCTATATCTGGAACAGTTTTCTATTTACAGTTCCAATTTTTGGTGAGTGGATACCCTAAGGAGAGACGATGTGTCGCATACAAAAATGAAGGTCGCGGTCAGAGGTCAAAGGTCACTGGCCTGAAAAACAGGAAATCAGTGAAGTGTTCGTGTCCGGTCTATATCTCTGGATGTTTTCTATCCACAGTTGCAATTTTTTGTGAATGGATACATCAGATGGAGACGATGTGTCGCGTACCGAAATTCAGGTCGAGGTCAGAGGTCAAAGGTCACTGTTGCCTAAAAATCAGGAAATCATTGATCATTGATAGTTTTCCATCTACAGTTCTAATTTTTGGCGAGTGGATGCCCTAGGGGAAAACGATGTGTTGCATGCCAAATGTAGGTCGAGGTCAGAGGTCAAAGGTCAGTGTGAATGAAAAATCAGGAAATCATAAATTTCTAATTTTTTGTGAGTGGATTTAATAGGGGGAAATGAAGTGTTGCATATCAAAATATAGGTCAAGGTCGAAGGTCAAAGGTCATTGTGACCCAAAAATCAGGAAATTATTAAAAATAACATTTTTTTGTGGCAGTAGATACATTAGGGGGACTCAATGTGTCACATATTAAAATGTAGGTCAAGGTCAAATGTCAAGGTCACTGTGACCCCAAAATCGTGAAATTGTTAAAAATCTTGATTTTTGTGTCCATTGAGAAATTACGGGGAGATGGTTTGTCATGTACCAAAATTTAGGTCAAGGTCACTGTGACTCCAGAATCAAGAAATCTTTGAAAAGTACTTTTTTTTGTGTCAGTAGATACATTACGGGGACATGATGTGTCACGTACCAAAATGTAGGTCAAGGCCGAATATCAAGGTCACGGTGACCCCCAAAATCATGAAATTCATAAAAATCGTGATTTTTTTGTGTCCATTGATACATTGACGGAAGACGATGTGTCATGCACCAAAGTTTAGGTCAAGGTCAAAGGTCAAGGTCACTGTGACCCCAAAATCAGGAAATCATTACGGTAATTTCCCTATTAATTCGCGATGTAGTGGTGAAACTCACCACTCCAAAAATTGGCTACTTTCGAATTATTTGTTGAGCGAATTCCAGAAAAACGCGAGTGTTCGAATTAAATGTCGCGCCGACTTTCACGGAGGGTCCAAAATGGCGGACCGCTTTGCCGTGGTCGTAGTGATCGTATTTATTACCGTGTATTAACTTTGATATCTCATCATAGTTTCCATAAAAGGCAGTGTATGGTGTCAGAAAATCTCCTCTACCCTGATAAAGGCGTCTAATTTTATTCGAGGAAGTCAAGCATATTTATCGAGTGACAAGTTCAGCAAGATCATGCAGATTTTTGAGCTGACGTCCGTAAATTCGCGTCCATAATAACATCGCAAAAGTAGGCCAAAACATTGAACGTATTCCTTCCTTTTTGTTCAGTATTAGCTATGATCTATATTAAGTAATAGTAATTCAGTCTGATTATATTGTACCATTCCCTGTTGTTTCTCTGCGTTTACAAATAATAGCATACGGCGATATACTATACGAGATTCTAGTAACATATTCACTTTACTTTCATCGGCACGAACTCCGTGGCGAAAATGGGAGTGTTCGAATTTATTGTTTCACGGGTATATTGAAAATGCTCCCGTTTTCGTTTTATTAGGATGGACAAAATCACGACATGGAAAAAATCGGCCGTTTTCGAATTAAATTTGGAAGGTGAATTAATAGGGAAATTACCGTAAGTCACATTTTCATATGCCTGTCGAAGACGAGGTCATGTAATGCGATGTTGCGTTCTGTCCATTCATCCACGCGATATCTCTAGTTTCAAGGTATGGAATGGTATCAGATGCCTTACTCGCATGGCGAAGAGGAGACATCAATTTGTCAAATGTCAAGGTCACAGTCCCCCAGAATTGAATCAAGTTTAGCTGACTATATGTGTTAGGTTGGAATATTCAGAGTTCTCTCCCCTACATGTATATGGCATTTGTCCTGTGGAGTTGTCTCCCATGTTTGAAACAGCTACATTTAGTTAAACTGTTGTGAAATAGAAACCATACATTTACTAGTTTAACGTGGAGAGGGGTCCTTTATGAACTTCATACCCGTTTATCAACTCAAGAACAAAGGTTTACTTCATCACTTTCTTCTTCCTTCATGAAAAATTCTCTCGTCTGAAAGAAATCCATTTGCAGGAAAAGTACTATTTTCTTGTGTTTGACTATTGTCGATTTCATTGTGGGATATGTGACTATGAGCTCTCGGTTCTTGCTCCAAGGTCACCTAGTTTCCAAGAGTTAAGCTCATTTTAGTTTATCATTCAATTTTAGATGTGATATGTTACATTCTCAGAAGCACAAAATTGTAGACCTTTTTCCGGATTGCTAGCTACCAATTGGAAGCAAGGCGATTAAACAACCTTGAAATTTGGACCAATGTAATTCCAGATATACGGGCGTATATTGAAGCTCTTTGGGCTCTTGTTTATCCTGCACTGCCGTGTGTACACGCGTTTTGTAGGAGTTCCTTTTAGGTCTAGATTTAGATGTAACCTAGGTTTATTTTCTGAGGTAACTACTAGCAGATTTATATTAGACAATGTCTGATCAAACATTCCTTGAAAATTCCAAACGTTGCTGTACCTGTCGGCATTTTTGGTCTATTTGACCTGCCTTTTCGTGCAGGCCCCGAACTAGCGAAATAATATATAGCCCTCCCGAGTATGAGGGCTATAGGTCGGGCCCAGTCACCTCCAGCGAGGGTTTTAGATAATTTTATTACGAATCACCCACCTCTGAAACTGTCGTACATCTAATCTCTATCCCCTCCTGCGCACTATTTTAAAATCTTGCGCACTATTGTGAAATAGTAACAAATATATCGCCGTCTGAATTTTCCAGTCGACGACTTTCACTTCGCGCGCCATGTTCAATTGCAAATGGCCCATATACACATATAGCGTGACGTCACCAACATGGCGCGTAGAGAGTTGAAGTTTTCGACTGGAAAATTCAGACGGCGATTTTAAAATAGTGCGCAGGAGGGGATAGAGATTAGATGTACGGAAGTTTCAGAGGTGGGTGATTCGTAATAAAATTATCTAAAACCCTCGCTGGAGGTGACTGGGGCCGACCTATAGCCCTCATACTCGGGAGGGCTATATATTATTTAGCTAGCCCCGAACCTGTGTGATGCCCAGGGCCGAAAACGACATCTTTGCTATCGGCAGGTACGGGTACCTGTTTGGAATGTTTGAACTGGGACGAGACTCGTTCCTTCTACGATGATACGCTTAACAAGGAGTGGAAAACATCGTTCTACAAGACTACAGGCCATGGGATATCTGTTGGGAAGTATTCTTGTTAATATTTTCGATAACAAAACAAAAAAAGAAAAATGGCCTCAATAGTTTCTGTAGCGCTGTGTGTCAACAGTGACCCGATATTTGTGTGAAAATTATGAATGGGTGTTGCGTGGGTTTATTTTCCCGGGATTCAATTTATATTTCACCCTTCAATTTATTTTAATGTGAGAGCTAATAAACCTGCTCTTGTTAATAGTCCATTTCGGATTTCAATCTATCTGTTGTCGAGAGACGACACAGCTCTAGCATGTCGTTTGATTCGTCTTTTGGAATTCCCCTTGCCGCCTCCAAGTGACACTGTCAAGCCGACCAGTGGAAATCTGCAACTCGACTGTACCGCTGGCATACCAAGACAGGTCTATTTGGTATATACAAACAGTTGTCCTCATTGTATTATTATTTCAAGATAAACCCATATATATCTTGTTAGACTCCTGACAACGAGACGGTAATATCCAAAGTTGTATGTTTTGTACCGCATATAAATGCCATGGCTTTTTGGCAAAGATATATACAGTTTAGACATTGTTACAGATGCCAATTTAAATGTCAAAAACAAAAGGACTAACCCTCCAGTTGGTACAATTTTCAGTCATGAATATAAACTAAGTTGCTGTCTGATATTGTTATATATGTATTGGTAAATATTGGCGACAATGTATCACCTTTTGAGACTAACTGGATATCTCAAATTTGTGTTCTTTTCCTATGCTGTGACTGACATGGTTAACCACATTTTGTACATGTACCAAACTTTTTCTTGGTATGTGTCAGCCATTTGCAATGAAATGTACAATAAAGAGCGAAGTCATCACGACATCAGCGACTCGTCTGACGGCTTTGGGACAAAGATCAAGTCTGGAGTTACGCAATAATCCGCCTTTGTTTCTGGGTCAACAAAAGACACAGTCTCCTTCTTGGGTGTTTGTTTCTCATTCCTGATCAGCACTATGGGCTTCGGCTTCGCCTTTAATATATCGGTCAACCTCAGTTGATGTCCATCCACAGCCCAGTACATCGACACTATGCCGGGCTACAGCTGCATCCAATCAATAGATGTCCAAAATAAGGCGTGCAGATTTTGGTCAGCCAGGCACGACTGTCCAAACAATGAATACAAGATGTTTGATCCCTCATCAGTGAACGCATGGTACAATCATACGAAATGTGAAAGTCCCTCAGTTCGGTAAGATGGTTCAATCCACCGGCCTTTGGCTTCCAAAATGTGAACAAGGAAAACAACAATTTCCTTCACCGAATAATAATAGTCTACACAGTAAGTGCTTCAATATGAAACCTAGTACGCTTTATCTGGACCAAGAATGGCCCTTCAGTTGCTTCAACAAACTCCTACCCACTTTCACTACTGCACGTCACTGCGCGTACACACCTATCGTCCAAACAACTCCAAGCATCGGCTACATTTCGAGTGCTTCAACATAACACCCTCCATGACCCATTACGACTTATATTAGCCCATTTCATAGACCCATTTGTCAGGGCTCTTCCTCATTTTTAGGGGTAAAGTTTGTTTTCTGCATTTTATTGTTTCAAGGAAAATTCTAGTTTTGCTTGCAACCGTCCATAATGCAGGGTTCATTTTTCATCAGATTATACCAGAATCCATTTGTATTCCCGTAAACTCACCTTTCAGGAAGCTACAGGATTGTTTTTGTTGAGATCTGGCGTAAGCCAGAGGCTCTTTAGAATGCTGTAGGGAAAAGGACAAAAATGCAAAACGACTCGCGGGATAGCCTTACGCTGCATGAAAGTAGTTCCACAGAGATGTGTTTTGGGGATCCTTAGTGATTGAAAGGCTTTTATATGTCTATATTTAGTCACTAATAGTCACTTGGCATATATTTGATCCCTTATCTGCATTAAATACTACTCTGTTCATTGTTTTCCCACAAAATATGAGATTAATACGCTCTAAAGTATGGCAGACTGGTATCGTCACTTTACCAAAGCTTGGACTCTGCTGAGAAAATTATACAGTTTAGCTGGTTAGGTGTATATGTGAGAGATGCTCTACCATAGCAGCCAACCTGGCTACCATTGTCTCATTATCACCTTTGCAGGCCACTGTTTGCTTTTCTCACAAGAGCAAGCTGTAACATATCTTATAATCCTTTCCTATCTTGTACTCTGCCAGTCAACTTGTGGAATATCCAGAAAGTGTAATAATACATGTCTTGTCTTATCCTAACTTGTGACATAACCATCATCAACCTTGATGTCCAGCCCTTCTCACTCATAACACCAAATCAATCTCTATTTACCCCTAGGTATAATCTCTCTTATTTACCCTTAGGTATATGTAATTGTATGTTCTGTACAAACTAACCTTAATCCCATGTGGGTATTTAGGCCTAGACTTTATTCCACTGGCCCCTTTTTCCATCGAATTCTCAACAGGTCAGTTTGCAGTTTCAACGCAACACCAACAATACCATGGTATCATATTGCTTTCTTTATGCTGGTTAAATTAAGATGGTGGTCATGGTGTTCATCTGAAATCCCGAACTGACGTATTGGAGGAATTATGTAAAGATATTATATTAAAGGTGAAATGCAAAGGTTTTTAGATTCTCCTCTTTACATTTTATATAGGTTGAATAATGATAGAAATACCAGTCTATCTAATTCACTTAGTTAAATTTTAATCATTTTGTCTGCTAGAATCTTTTTAAAAGTTGGTACTCCTAGCACAGCTGAATTCAGATTTGCAAAACGTCATCGCTTATCTTTCCTTGGTTGTGACGTCACGTCAGACCAGCCGCCCGGAGACTGAACGTTACAAGTATTGACGCTCGGCCAGGTGGTCTGATGTGACGTCACAAAACAGCGTCAAACAAGAGCAGATAAGCGACGCGGATTTCATTTCTCAAATTGATGCCAACTTTGAAGCACTTTTCAAAAGCTACCAGGAGACAAAATACTTCAAATAAAACCAAACGAAATACATAGGCTGATATTTCCATCATTAACTAGCCCACGAAGAATATATAAATGAAAATTAGAAAACCTTTGCATTTCACCTTTAAGAGAAAGAGCAAAGTTCAGCTATTTTGGTTGAGTCAAGGTTGGATGAGCACCTACTGTAGTGTCTAATTGGACGGAAATTAATTGGGTAACACATGGTTAGCGTAATGTGTGCAACCTCCCTCATGATAGGACTACCTTTCATTGTTCCCACAGATCAATTTCACATAAACTACGATAAAAGTAACTCCGAAAATGGAAGTCATTGTGATATAATATTCTATATTTCGGCATCCATTTTCGGAGTTACTTTTATCCTAGGACTGCCTTTCTTTGGTACAAATGTATGTTCAACTTCATTATGTCGGTACCTTTTAAGAAGGGCCGTTCGCGTCATAAATCCAAACGTTTAATAAATTTAAACGTTTAACTTGCACCAACCAATCGGATGCCATGAATTGACATTTGGAAGACCTTTCCTGTCCAAAAGCAAACGATTGCTGTTGTAACGTCCAATACTTTAGACGTTTCCTGTCAAAAGGCAAACACCTCCAGTAGTATATATCGAGACTTTTAAACGTCTCCGGTTTAAGAGAAATCGTTACCAGTTGTGATCGTCCAGTCAGATTTTTTTATTGCTGCCACGTATGTTCAAACCTCGACATCAACACGTGTCCCCTGGCAAAACGTTTCCGCTATGTAGTCTGTTTGAACCAATAAAAATAACCCTTACAAATATTCGCGCATATTGTATTTCTCATACCCACCGTGCATCATGTCCTGCGCAAATTGTCCCGGTGCCAAAGATATTCTCCAAAACCTTATTTGTAAGAACGGTTTTCATTGGTTAAAATACACTACATACCCGAAACGTTTGCCAGTGAAGATTTGCACGTGTTGGTTTAGTTGTTGGAATACACGCGGCCCAAATAAAAAATTTGATTGGACGATCACAACCGGAAACGTTCTCCTTTTAACCGGAAACCTTTAAAAGACCGAATTACGTTTAAGAAGTTAAAACATTTGAAGGATGCGTTTATGGCGCGAACGGTCCTTTATATACCTTGTAACAGGATGTAACTTGTGATTGCGTTTTAGCCACATACATTCATGCCTGGTGCCACCTGTGCCTAACTTGAAATTAAGTATATAGTTGTGCGTTTATTTCATTACAAACTTATCCCCCAATACATGCAATAACCCAGCTACCAGATCTCATTAAAGCCCATAGGCTCTAGTTTTTCATGCATTCCTCCAATAGTTATGTCTCCTGCCCTTACGCAATTAAATGCACTGGCAGGAAAAAGAACTTTGATTTCTGAATTTCTCTATTATTATCTCGGTACAGAAAAAAAATCCAGGTTCGCGAGGAGGAGACAGAACATTTTTGTTCTACCACAGTGAAGTCTTCGTCATAACGACAGAAGTTGAAAAACAAACTAAATTTCGAAATCAAGACGTGGATCCGAAAGAAAGAGTGGTTTTCTAATTGTTACATTGTACCACATTGAACTTTATTTTGACACATGGCGAACGACCAGTCGCTGAAATAGTCTTCATGTAGTTTCGACTAATGTTTTATCCTGTCAGTAATTTAGGAATTAGAGTATTAAACTTTCTAGACGAACTTCCTTTCGGCCGATGATCGACAGAATACAATGCAGTTATAATACAGTTATCTCCCTTACCTCATACACTGGTTCAACTGCCGTATGTGCGAGCGTTTGGATATATATTTACTATTCTTCAGATCAAGCCTTCAGTTCAACCTAAGCGATGTAAATCCGCTTTAGTGATGTAATTCAGCTTTATTTTACATGAATAAAATGAAATTTCATCATTTCGAAAATTGCTGTTCAGGAAATCCTGTGATTTGAGCTTACGGGAATATTACCCCTCACCTCAGAAATAAAAAGAGATCAGTCCTTTTTATACTACTCCCCCTCCCTCCACATTGAGGTACCTGTAGTTAAATACTCCAAGGTTCAGTGATGGAGAATTACTCTTTTGGACTGTTCATTCTATGGTGCAGGATTGAGAGATATGAAAAAGAAAATTGGCAGGGTTGCAGAAGGGCCGGCGCAAAGTGGTTATTTCACCTGGAGGTTCGGTTATGCCACTACCCCTGGGGATTCCATGGGTGCTTCAGTGTTAAAATCTCTATGATTGAGTTTTTCGTTTAGCTGAAGTATACATGTACATCTGTACACAGAAAGTTTGCTGCAGTTATGAGCTGTCACTGGATGATTATCAAACTTGATACACATGTGTCTTATGATTAGAGGATCTACCTGTGCTATTTTTGAGATGAGATATTAATTTTTGTTCAAATTATTCATGGCAAATGATAGGATTTTTTGTTTAGCAAAATTGTACATGTAGGCCTTCTACATGTATACATGCAGAGTTAGATACAGGGTCTCACAGCGTCCTTAAAAAGGACACAACTATAAAATCAAATGACCATTTTTCCACAAAGTCAAATGACTTTATTTAGAAAACTCATAGATTAAAGTGAATATCAGGGGCAAAAGGCACAGTAGTTTCATGTGTAAAACACGAACACAAACTGACAATGTTTTGGCATGTTCAACACCATTTGAGTGATATTAGTCATTTTGCAAAATTAGTTTTTTCAAATAACGACAAAGCTATTTTCAAACAAGGACTTTGGCAAAAATCCTGCATCTAACCCTGACATGTAAATAAAAAGTTTGCTGCAGTTGTCAGCTGTCAATGGATACAGATGTACCTGTGATACTTTTGAGATGAAATATTAGTTTTTTGTTTAGCAAAATTGTAGGCCTCCTACAGACATAGAAAGTTTGCTGCAGTTGTCACCTGTCAATGAATGACTGATACTCGATACACATGTTTCTTATGATTGAAGGATGCTCCTGTGCCATTTATGAGATGAAATATTAATTTGTGTCCAAATTATGAAGTTTCGGACTTCTCGCAGTTCAGACTTTGTACATTTCCATTGGTAAGGTTTTTGTTAGGCAAAAAATTTACTTGTAAGCTTACCCCTTTACATGGACGGTTTGCTCTACATATATGTTTTCAATACTGCTGCAGACCCGGCAAGGCGAGATGTTGGCGTTCTCAGAACACTTGTCTTGAATTTTTGCTCAGACAGACTTCAACTCGTATTAGAAACCCCTTCTATAGTACAACAAATCAGGACCGATGTGAGATGCGTAAATAAGTTCACTAATTATGTCTCCCCCAACATCTAGTGTTTGTGCTGTCTGTCTGTCTGGTTGGATGGATGGATGGATGTCTGGATGGATGTCTGTCCCTCCCCTTGCCTTGTCTGCAAGATATCTTGAGAACTACTGGATGGAATTTCACCAAACTTGGATGGAAGCTTCATTGGGATAGCCCCCCCCCATTTGATTAGGTTTTGGTGTGTGTGTGTGCATTCATCCGTGTCCGGTGTCCGTCCGTCCGTCCATCTACTGGTACATGTATATACAGGCCGTGTCTGCAAGATATCTTGAGAACTACTGGACGGAATTCCACCAAACTTGGATAGAAGCTTCAGTGAGATAGCCCCCTCATTTGATTAGGTTTTGGTGTGTGGGCATGCATTCATCCGTGTCCGGTGTCCGTCCGTCCGTCCGTCCATCTACTGGTACATGTATATACAGGCCTTGTCTGCAAGATATCTTGAGAACAACTGGATGGAATTTCACCAAACTTGGATGGAAGCTTCATTGGGATAGCCCCGTCATTTGATTAGGTTTTGGTGTGTGTGTGTGCATTCATCCGTGTCCGTCCATCCGTCCATCTACTTGTACATGTATATACAGGCCTTGTCTGCAAGATATCTTGAGAACTACTGGACGGAATTTCACCAAACGTGGATGGAAGCTTCAGTGTGATAGCCCCGTCATTTGATTAGGTTTTGGTGTGTGTGTGTGCATTCATCCATGTCCGGTGTCCGTCCATCCATCTACTTTACATGTATATACAGGCCTTGTCTGCAAGATATCTTGAGAACTACTGGACGGAATTTCACCAAACTTGGACGGAAGCTTCAGTGGGATAGCCCCCTCATTTGATTAGGTTTTGATGTGTGTGCGTGCATTCATCCGTGTTCGGTGTCCGTCCATCTACTTGTACATGTATATACAGGCCTTGTCTGCAAAATATCTTGAGAACTACTGGACGGAATTTCACCAAACTTGGATGGAAGCTTCATTGGGATAGCCTCTCATTTGATTAGGTTTTGGTGTGTGTGTGCGTTCATCCGTGTCCATCGTCCGTCCGTCCGTCCATCCATCTTCATGTACATGTATATACAGGCCTTGTCTGCAAGATATCTTGAGAACTACTGAACGGAATTTCACCAAACTTGGAAGGTTCATTGGAATAGCCCCCTCATTTGATTAGATTTTGGTTTGTGCGTGCATTTATCCTTGTCCATTGTCCGTCCATCCATTCATCTAATTGTACATGTATATACAGACCTTGTCGGCAAGATATCAGGAGAACTACTTGACACTTATTTCTACATTAATTTTATAGCACTTTCCCTTAAATAATGTGCCCACTCAAGGCAAGGTGGGAGCTAGGTTGGGGGAGACGTATGTTTTTGCTTAAAAAAACAACCAGCATAGGCTTCATGCCGGAGCGGCAACCCAAGGGTCAAAGCGGAACCTCTAGTTTTATCTAAACTTGTCTCTTTGGTGGAAGCCATGCAGGAAATTATTTGTAATATTATTATTCTTGTGTCACTCTCAGAATGCATTCTTCTTGTTTTTGCTTGAATAATAAGACAATACTAGCATTTATGCCAGTTATGGATAAATAATTAGAAAATGTTCTATGAACTTAATGTTTATGAAGCTGCACTCACTTGTCAGAATAGATATTTGGATTTCTTGTTCTTGTTCATGATCTACATTGTACTTGTATTCATGTATTTTCTTGCTATTCAATTTCATTCATGACCATATTGCCGGATACGTGTACTTAGTCTGTGCAGGGTGTCAATACAGGGCGCAGGCTCTTCCACGGGAATCTGATTCCCATCAGCACTCTCGCAAAATATTTGGTGGGAATCCAACAGATTCCCGTAAAATTTCTGTGATCTGTATACGAAATGATAGCTTTGGATTCCTGTGGATTCCTGTAGAGTTAGACTATCATAATCTGTTTGGATTCCCGTAAATTTTGACGAAAAACAAGGCCTGCAATAAATTTATCTTATAGATCAATTTTAAATGCATGAAGGTGAATTATTATTGGGTTTGGCCTTACATTGTTTGGTTCGCAACTATCCGTAGTCTAAAACAGGCAATACTCCCTAATTGGAGAAAGCTAAGTGTTGCACTCTAAATTTGAGCATAGATCTGCAGACTATCAATACAAATTTCACTTCATATCTACTTGACCAAAAGTCTCCATGTGGAATTATCTTCTCCAATATTGTGCGGGGGAATATGTTGAAGCAGATTTTGGCTCTTGTTATTATCACTTGTTTGTTCCCTTAAGCTTCATCTTTCGTCACTCTGTACTCCATGTACTTTCAGATTTGGTGGCCCAGATTTCAACTTTGAGCGAATGACCTGGATTAAAACCAACTTTTTGTGGATGATGTACCGCAGTGGTTGGGCCACCAAGCCAGGCCAGAATCGAATTTTGGCCATTCGCATAAAAAGGAATGGCTTTGAAGAAATTCTTTGCAATGCATACAGTGCAGGTGTAAGTTTATTTCTGTTGTATCTTTTGTACGTCACTGTCTGTGTTCACGGAATACCGAAATGGTGAAGATACTTCAGTTTTGTTTTGTTCGAGTCCTCTTTGATACATGTGATCTTGTGTTGTACTCTTCACATCCGTTGTTTTTTACATCACAATCACTCAATTAGTCTCAACATATTCAGCTCCAGATAAGCTGGCACGAGAATGTCTCTCGGAACATCTCTCAGTTTAATTGAAACCTTGTCCAACTACTTATATCCGTGGTATTCACTCTATATTATAATCCTTATAACAGCACACTTATCCCATAAACTCGTACTCGATATCATATTTCTTATTGCTATAAGATCCCATCTCGGATAGTTCTGATATCAACTTCTCATTTCTCTTATAAATGTATACACTTTTATTTTCTTGAAAATATTGATGAAACTACTTTCTAATTCAAATGTTTCATCATGCATTGCTAATAGTTACAGAAATCCAAAGGTGTAGAAGGCACAGGTGTAAGTGTGCGACTTCAGTGGGATCCTGACCACACACCAACATATGAGAAAGAGCAGAGAAGAGCCATTCAGTTAGGGTTAAAAGGACAGGTAATATTGCAGTCTCTTGTTACATGTATATTGGGCTTATCACAGTATTCTATGAAGTATATTTATTAATATCTATTCTGGAGTGGATTTAGACACTATAGGAGAGGAGGGAAGGTGTTTACTCAGTCTCTGTCAGAGGTAAGAGTGAAGGTGTTTACTCAGTCTCTGTCAGAGGTAAGAGTACTTTCATATGTGTAGCGCTGGACAGCTTATATATGTGTACCCTTGAAGTGAAGGCACTGTTGCTGGAGAAAGTGTTCTTCACTTGTCATATCAGGTTATATATGTGCTCCTAGAATTGATGACACTGTTGCTGGAGAAAGTTCTCTTGACTCGTCATATCATCTTATATATGTACCCCCTAGAACTGATGGCACTGTTGCTGGAGAAAGTTCTCTTTGACTCGTCATATCAGCTTATATATGTACCCCCTAGAACTGATGGCACTGTTGCTGGAGGAAGTTCTTTTGACCTGTCAAATTAGCTTATATATGTACCCCCTAGAACTGATGGCACTGTTGCTGGAGGAAGTTCTTTTGACCTGTCAAATCAGCTTATATATGTACCCCCTAGAACTGATGGCACTGTTGCTGGAGGAAGTTCTTTTGACCTGTCAAATCAGCTTATATATGTACCCCCTAGGACCGATGGCACTGTTGCTGGAGAAAGTTCTTTGTACATGTCATATCAGCTTATAGATGTGTCCCCTATACATGTAACTGATGGCACTGTTGCTGGAGAAAGTTCTTTTGACCTGTCAAATCAGCTTATAGATGTGCCCTCTAGAATTGATGGCACTGTTGCTGGAGAAAGTTCTCTTGACTTGACATATCAGCTTATATATGCGCCCCCTTGAACTGATGGAGAAAGTTGTCTTGACCTGCCATATTAACTTATATATGCGCCTCTTGAACTGGTGGAGAAATTACTCTTGACTTGTCACATCAGCTTATATATATGTGCCTTCTGGAACTGTTGGCACTGTTGCTGGAGAAAGTTCTCTTGACTTGTCATATCAGCCTATATATATGCCCCCTTGAACTGATGAAGACAGTTCTCTTGACTTGCCATATCAGCCTATATATGCACCCCCTTGAATGGATGAAGACAGTTCTCATGACTTGCCATATCAGCCTATATATGCACCCCCTTGAATGGATGAAGACAGTTCTCTTGACTTGCCATATCAGCCTATATATGCACCCCCTTGAACTGATGGAGAAAGTTCTCTTGACTTGTCACATCAGCTTATATATGTGCCCCCTTGAACTGATGGAGAAAGTTCTCTTGACTTGTCACATCAGCTTATAGATGTGCCCCCTAGAACTGATGACACTGTTGCTGGAGAAAGTTCTCTTGACCTGTCATGTCAGCTATATTCCCTCGAGAGAGAGAGAGAGGGGGACTGTTCAGTCACAAAATCTATATGTAAATTTGTATTACTTATGCTGTTAAACTTACCTTATTGCTATTGTGTTACTACATGATAGATTATTGTAATTAGAGCATTTCCACAAAGTGGATGCTCTTATGTTTTCATGAGAAACGGATCCGCCGCCGCCGCCGCCGCGACTTTAAACGTGAATATCTCTGAAACCGTTAAATATTTTTGAGTCAAATATTTTTGAGTCATACTTGGTGTGCTATCTCTTTAGGCCTGGGAAATTTGTCTGGTTGTGTTCTGATACCCGCTGCTCGCCACTAGGTGGCGTTGTAGTCAGAGCATAGGTAAACCTTTCTCTGACGATTTCGTCTGAACGGCTTGTCTGATTTCTTTGAAATTTTATTACAGTGGTCTTGAAGGATAGTCAATGTGCTGAAAAGGTTTTGGTGTAGCTGGCATAATTATAAAGGCAATTTTTTTGCGTCTCAAAAAAAAAAGTTTTTCGTGAAATGAAAATTCACCAATTCGCTTGAAGAAATATTTAAAAACTGTTCTATTCTAGGTTGTCAAGCATAAATATAGGATTGCCGACATGAAAATTCCCTTTCGGTGCGAACCAAATTGCCACTTAAATGAAAAATCGCATTTATCTGACTCGACGACAGAACCTCTATAACCGTTATCATGATTAAAGTTTATTCCATTGAACACTTATGTGCCATCTCCCTAGGGCTTTAGATCTCACCCCCTTGTTTTTCGTGACATTTGGTTGTCACTAGGTGGCACTATAGAAATGAATGTAGGTAAACATGTGTAACATCATATCTTCTGAACAACGTGTTTGATTTCCATGTAATTTGGGTATAATGATCTTGCAAGATAGGCAAAGAACTGACAAGATTTTGGTGGTGTTGGCGAATCATGGAGAGTCATTTTTGCATTTCAAAATAAGATTTTGTTTTCACAAAAATGGAAATCTGAGGATTTTGCTTCATCATGTAGGTATGTGATATTGTTCATCATTAGATAGCACTACAGACAGTAAATGTTTTTAGCACAATTTATTGGCATTTCATCTGTTTATGAAGTTTATTATTGTCAGACAGACAATGGACTGACAGGTTTTTTTTTATTGAAATTGAAGGGCCACTTCTCATACAGATTTTGCAGCCCATCAACATAATGCTTGATTTATATCTCCTTATACATTCTTTTTTTGTCAATTACTAATTTTATTAACAGTATGGTTTTAAAATGGATTGATAGGACATTGGTGCTGTTAGCGCTGGCATAATCATGTGGCATAGGGCAGGGGTTATTTTAGACACTTTTCCTTTATATAACTCAATTTCAAAAAGATGAAAAACTCAATTTTTCGGCGCGCCTACGGCACACAAAATAAACAACAAAACTCAATTTTTTCGGGTTTTTCATCGCATGCAGTCTGGAAACTCAATATTTTTATCTTTTTAGTAGGACACTTACAATAAATAAATTCGCGACAATTTTTCATCGTGAATGAACATGTCAGTAATGTTATGAAGCTCATCAAGCAAAGTTGCGTGTCATACATAGCTGCATACAAGTTTGTTTGCTAAGTATACAGTGAGAATAATGTCTGTTTTGTTCGTTTCTTGTTTCTGGGGAAACGTCTTTCAACGTCACACGCATCCAAGTGAAATCTTGACTGAGAGAGAAAATGCTTGCCCGTTGTCTTGGTTCCGAACTTAACCGAAAAACCCGGAGATTGACAGACAGCGTGTCTCGGAGACCACACTCATAAGCCACAGCAGTATGACAGCAGTGGTTCCCGAGTGGACTAAAAAGAGGGGACGTAACTTTGAAATATCAAAATGGCGGACTAGTTCGATCGTCGAAAACGTCGCCGAACAATTTGCTTTGAAATGAGAAACGTTCAGGACAATGTCTTTATCGGACCTATACGACTGAAATGAGAACAGTTCAAGACCAGACGTCCTTATCGGAGCTATACGATTGAATAATAAAGGTACACAAGTTATCTGTCTGCACATCAGCAGGCCTCGAAAATTGGTTCATTGACGTAACCGAAAAATCGGTTACGGTAATTTTGTCTTACGTAACCTATTGTTCGGTTACGATGTTAATTTTTACGTAACCAATTGGTTTCGCAAAACGGTTACGTAACTATAACAGTGTGCCGTCAACCAGTACCGTACAACTCGACTCGGGAGTGATATAAGACTGTCCACAGCACGTGGTCAGCGACTGAACAGACAAATGGGTTAACATACGGGAATGGATTGTACACGTAAATCGTTTCCACCATTCATGATTGACTATGGTGACTCCGGTTGTATAATTCATTCACCATTTCCTTCTGATTCCGTTAAAATCCTGATCGAAAAGTCTGAGAAGTTGAACACGCCGCTTGCAAATTTAGAGATGGCGGAAGTGACAACGAGTGTTAACCGCAAGCTCCGCGCTCCGAGATAATTCTTCCGGGATGAGCTCCGCATGCCACCTCTGCTGCTAGCTCTGTGCAGAGCTTCCCACGGAGCAACAACCTCGGAGCGAGGAGGCTTGCGGGTAACCCTTACATTCCAACACGTTCAAGTTTGATAATGCTGTTTACTGGCCGCTATTGGTTTATTACGCCCGCCCTGAACCGAGGATAGACGAAACAGTCTGCGCAAGCTGACAGACACATGCCTGCCACGTGGTAGTCTACAAATTCGATACAGACAGTCGAGTTTGCGACTTAGTTTCGCTTTTAAAACATGCCAAAAGACACGCGTCATATGGTCAAAGTTTACACAGTGGACAGACAGAGAAGATGTTGAGACTTTTGTTACCAGAACATATGTCCAAGAAGCGAATTCACGTAACCGATTTTTCGTTCTGCCCATTTCAGATTTGCGTAACCGACACGCGAACGATCGTTTCGTTCGCGCCAAATTTCGAGGCCTGCATCAGTTACAAATCCTGAGTGCTTATCTCGACTCGAGTGGCGTGGCTGGTCACACGTTTTTTTTTTCTTTCTCGCGGGGGTTTTGGGGGAGGGGGACGGGATAACAGACGACGAAACTCAGTTTAGATTTCTCAGAAACTCAATTTATTTCGTAGAAACTCAATTTTTCGCGTGCCTTCGGCGCGTAAATTCTCACAATTTTAGAAAACTCAATTTTCGGCAATAAAACTCAATTTACAAAATTTTGCAAAAACTCAATTTGTAATTGTTTTTCATCGTGGTTACCACGATGAAAAAAGTGTCTAGAAAAACCCCTGTAGGGTAAAGTCAGCTAAATATATCTTAGTCTAGGCTGCATCAACCCCTGCATACACACATAACTAAAATGCAGTCAGAGGAAATATGCTGCCATCAGTGGATGGTCAGTATGTAGAATTTAAGGATTAAAGTGACACTGATATTCTGCTTTACTTTTCAGGCCTCATATTGAGGCCTGTATGTTGACTATTCTGGTAATAAAACCTGTAATGGTTGACTTATTGCATAATGCAATTTACATAAGTGGACTAGTACACCCCTTGTGTCAACAAAGTAAACACTTCATTTCCAAAATTAGTGCTATTTCTCTCCATTACTGATATAATAATTTGATCCTGTTCCCAAGTCCATTTCTTTAGTCTCTAGTGGCTGTGAAGGCTTGGGCTTCCAGATGTCTGGGATGCATTCTGGCCAGTTTTCAATGAATAAAATCACAAATTTTCACTCAGTTAATGCTCATTTTTTTTTTTTTTTTATGTGGAGGTCCCCAGAATTTATTTGAAACTCGAGATGTGAAATTGCACATACTGTCGCATTTTGACAGCATAATTACAAATGTTGATAATTATTTCTTGAACTGAAAAAGTAAAAGATTTTTGATGTGAAACTATTACATACCTGCTATATGGCACATCCCATTTTTACATGTATATCTAATTGAAGTAATCCATTGGAACCACTGATGATTTTCCAATAATATAGAAGAAAAGCAACTCCAAGTTATGATGACAATTTCATTCTGTATATTTCACTGTTAAATAGCGTCTTCAGCAGTGAACAAAGTTACAAACAGCTCCATACGCACAGTATATACAAGGCATAATGTGATCTTAGCCAATACACATTTATGAATAGGTGAGCTAGTAAATTATGTCAGGCAGGGTGGACGGATATTAAAATGCTGTCATTTTCAGAAATTTGTTAAGGGATGACCTGACAGCTACAAATGGTGTGATTCAGGTAATACAATACACACTCTAATTGATGAAAACAATACATAATCTTCTTATCTGGCAAGAACTAAGTAAACTGTGCACAAATGAATAAAGTATTGTGGGAGTACAGTCAATTGCCCTTCTGGACATTTGCCCTTCGGGCATTTGCCCTTCGGATATTTGCCCTTCTGACCATTTGCCCTTCATGTCAATTTGCCCTTCCACCCATTTGCCCACACAACACATGGTATATGGGAAACTGATTTAGTCAACTTCTGACGAATATGTTCAAGTTCTTAATGTTTATTTCACAAAGAAAAGATATCAAACTTTAAAAGAAAAAAAGAAATTAAAGCACAAAAAAAACATACATCTGGAAGCATCTGACGATTATATTCAACTTCGGTCTTAATGTTTATTTTATGCATGTAGTGTTTTAACAAAAGTTCACAAAGAAAAGTCATCAAACTTCAAAAACAAAAGATATTCTCATCTGGTAGCTGTTAAATTAAAGCACTAAAAACATACATCTGGTAGCTGTTAATTTAAAGCACTAATAGTTTATAGTTGGTTTCACTGAAACCGAATACAGTTTCCAGTTGCATGTAGGGTCTGGGCAATTGTCCTCTGTCTATCTGCGTTCTTCACAGATTTTGAGAAGGCGTCGCGGGAGCACGACCGTGGCCCGGCGTTATCTTTTCCTTGGTAACCAACCCGTTTCATGTTGGAGGAGAGCAATCTCAACAAGAGCAAGTTCTTTTCTCAGGGCTTAAAACAGAGCACTTGAACAAATCCAGTGATGTGTTAATCAGGATTATCTGTGAGTGACCCAAGCCTCAGGGAGTGATGGGTGATCAGTGAGGGGATAATCTGGATTATCTCTGACTATTTATATTCTTCTTCTGCTTAGTGGCATTTCTTACTCAGCTCTTTCATCTGATATTTCAAAGACCAATTAAAAAATTTTAATGAAAGAAAAAAAAAGTTTATTGTTTATAATTTTTGGTTTATATGCATTTTATATTTCATTTTACTTTCAGAAAAAAATGAACATGTTTCTGTGGATAAAATAAACATTAAGACCGAACTTGAATATAATCATCAGATGCTACCTGATGTATGTTTTTAGTGCTTTAATTTCTTTAATTTGATATTTTTCTTTGTGAAATAAACTTTAAGAACTTGAAAATATTCGTCAGAACTTTACTATAAAGCAGTTTCCCATATACCATGTTTAGTGTGGGCAAATGGGCGGAAGGGCAAATTCACCTGAAGGGCAAATGGTCAGAAGGGCAAATATCCGAAGGGCAAATGTCCGAAGGGCAAATGACTTGAAGGGCAAATGACCTAGATCCAGTATTGTGATATAGTGGGTATGTACCTACATTGAATATTTCTACATGTCATGAAGTTTGGATAAGGACTGTCATTTTAAGATAATATAGGTATAATTTTCTTGGCAATCCACATCAGAATTGATGGAATCCTACAAATGTTGTAACTCGCATGTTTCATAATTGTATATTCCCATGCGAGTTAGAACAATTGTGGAGTGTGTATTGTAACACCTGAATCACACCATTTGTAGATTGCTGACAGGTCATCGCTCAACATTTAACAATTTCTGAAAATGATGGCATTTTAATATCCATCCAACTTGACGGACATAATTTACTGGCTTACATGTACATGTACCTATTCATAAATGCGTATTGGCTATGGTCACATTATGCCTTGTATATATACTGTGCATATGAAGCTGTTTGTAACTTTGTTCAGCGCTTAAGATGCTGGAACTAATAGCAAAATATAAAGAATAAAATTGTGATCCCGGCTACTCAGAGTTGCTTTTCTTCTCTTTAATAGAAGTAAAGTGGTGTGTTTTGGTGCATTTTGACAGAATATTTAGACTTTGAAGATATGTAACGATGCCCCAAAATGAACTGAAATTTCCATGTTATCTGTTTGTCTGTCTGTCTCTCTGTCTGCCCATCTTTCTTGTCATACCACATATGCAGCTGGTGATGGATCAGAAGCCTAATTAATGAAATTGACTGACCTTCACCTGTTTTATCGAGGTCAAATTTATTATTAGAAAGGAGTGAAGATTGGCTCTCCAAATTCATCATGCTTCTCCAATTGGTGACGGACAACAAGCCTATCCCAGTTGACTGAACCTATTTTCTCAAGGTTATATACTTTATATTATGATATAACATGAAATATAGCTAGGCATTCTAAATTGATACCACATATGCAACTGATGATGGACCTGAAGTCAATGAATAGGACTGACATTGACCTATTTTCTCAGTCAAAAACTGTATGTTAAGTCACTTGTTAACTGTGATTGTGGTTGTCTTTCAGAACAATCTAGCGAATTTTGCATACATGTGTTCCAACAGCCTCAACAGCCCCGCCCCCTGTACAGACCTTTTGGTCTTTGGTATATGTTGGCATATGTGGGAAGTTGATGCTGGGTCGACATCGGGCCTTACAGACTAGTCTTTTGTGTTAAATGTTGTCATTTTCATCTGACGATGATACAGCTCCCCAATTCCCAGTCTACGAGTTGTCACAGCGAAACAGCTCACCAATTACCAATATACGAGTTGTCAGAGCATTTCCATCATAACTCTAGATTTGTATCTAATACCGCTTATGCCGGTGCTAGGGGCTGTGTGGTCATATCATCCAAGTTGCCACTTGAACAGGTACAATAAAAGCGTACTTGAGATACAACACATATCACGAATCGTTAGCTTGGTATGTGCTTTAGAATAGGTTAACTGGTAGACTATGCTCTGCCAGTATGTCGGCACCTCTTCCCACTTCCTTTATATGTGTTGTAATTCAACAGTAACTTAAATTATGCTGAAAAGGCTGAGCTGTTGAAACACTCTCCATTTCCTAGCTCTGACATGCTGTGCTCATCACTTTCGAAATATGGGTACCATGACAGAGTAATTGATCACAGTAAGTGAAGGTTCCTGATTTACATTGAATGTCATTATTGCCTAAGTAGTATTAGCAGCATTTTACAACAACAACAATTCGTTGACTTACAGTGAAAAATTATAGTGAAAGGTATTTATTTTTTGTTGTTTAGCATTTTTTTTGCTGGCATTATTTCAGATAGAATACAGCAGCCTAATTCATACGATCAGGAATAAGAATGGGGTAAAAGTCTTTATGTTCAAACTTTCATAGGGAATATAAAAGTGGCAATTTGACATTTCATTTTTATTAGATTTTTTAATATCGGAGGGCGCACAAAATAGAGTTGGTGTTGCCTAGCTCACACTGGGTTTTGGCCATTGGTGAAGAAATCCCTTCTCAGAGGCACTACTACCAGGGATGATTCCTGATTGCTCATCCCCCAGGGGTATGTGCCCCATCCTCTGTCCCGTCCTAAAAAAAATTGCCACCACTAATAGGGGGTGTGCCCAAGTTGGGGAGATCTAAAGCCCTGTGAGTACCAAATTATGTGTTACAAAATTATCTGGGGAAATGCTCTTCGCCCGTGTTTCACACGAGCTTTCATTACATTACCAGAGAACCAAAAATAGTCCCTGTGGTCCCCAATGACAATGCGCAAATACCCAGAATTCTCTCTGATCTGACCACGACACTTCCTTCTTTCCATTGCAATCCGCAGTGGTCAGACGTGTTTCTCAAAAAATCGTCCGGAAAATCTTGGATCTACCTTTGGGATTACCACAGAATTTCCTCGGATATTACCATGGATGTGATTCTTGGATTTACTTACCTATCTGGAAATTTCATTTGTCGAGAAGTATTCAAATCATCTGAGAATCAGATAAAATGGCTTCTTATTTCTGCATATATATGTGGCCATAGAAGCCGATCATGGACCCGCATTTTTCTTGTCCGTTGTGTCAGGGAAACTGGTACGACCAGTATGTAGGTGTGGAGAATGTGAGCTTTGGCCCGACAACGTATTTCTATCATATCTTGTTGGTTCATATGCTGGTGTATTTCTGACATCTTCCGACCTTTGCGGGTCCGAGAAATTGGATCATCTCCGGCTTGTTCTGTAGAGAGCGAGGTGGCAGACCCTTACTTTTTATACGCCCGCCAAAAGGCTGTCTGTCTGTCCATCCCTCGTGTCCGGTCTGTATCTGGGACAGTTTTCTATCCACAGTTCCAATTTTTGTTGAGTGGATATCTTATGGAGAGACGATGTGTCGCGTACCAAAATGAAGGTCAAGGTCAGAGGTCAAAGGTAGGAAATCATTGAAGTGTTCGTGTCCGGTCTATATCTGTGAACGTTTTCTATCCACAGTCGCAATTTTTCGTGAGTGGATACGCTAGGTGAAGACCATGTGTCGCGTACCAAAATTGAGGTCGAGATCAGAGGTCAAAGGTCACTGTTGCCTAAAATCAGGAAATCATTGATCATTGACAGTTTTCCATCTACAGTTCTAATTTTTGGTGAGTGGTTGCCCTAGCGGGGGAACGATGTGTTGCATACCGAATGTAGGTCGAAATGCCGAAAAATCAGGAAATTATTAAAAATTTCTAATTTTTTGTGAGTGGATTCAGTAGGGGAAATGAAGTGGCACATACAAAAAAAAATAGGTCAAAGGTCACTGTGACCCGAAAATCAGGATATTATTAAAAATAACATTTTTTGTGTCAGTAGGTACATTAGGGGGGCACGATGTGTCACCTACCAAAATGTAGGTCAAGGTCAAAGGTCAAGATCACTGTGACCCCAGAATTGTGAAATTGTTAAAAAATCATGATTTTTAGAGTCCATTGAGAAATTACGGGGAGCCGTTTTTGGCATGTACCAAAATTTAGATCCAGGTCAATAGTCAAGGTCACTGTGACCCCAGAATCAAGAAATCTTTAAAAATTACTTCTTTTTTTTGTTTCAGTAGATACATTTGGGGGAAAACCGAAGGTCAAGGTCACTGTAACCCCCAAAATCATGAAATTGTTAAAAATCATGATTTTTTGTGTCCATAGTAAATCTATGGTTTTTACCCCTCGGGCAAATTTTGCCCGAAGGGTATTGTTGTCGTCTGTCTGTCTGTCCATCTTTCTTGTGAACACGATATCTCAAGAAGAATTATAGCCAGGCATTTTAAATTTATACCATGTATGCATCTGGTGAAGGGTCAGAAGCCTATTGAAAATGACCGACCTTGACCTTTTTTTCAAGGTCAAATTGCAGTTTGAATGTAGATTTGATGCTATCACCATATCTCTTACAGTATTATAGCTAGCCCTTGTAACTTTAATTCATTGATGTACATGTATCTGGTAGTTGACCAGTTGCCTAAAAGTTGAATCTGCCACTTGCACATTATTTTTGTCACAGACCTTATGAAGTTAGTAAACTTGGATTACGTAAGTATTGATTTGTTTCTGCAATGTTTAGAAGAACTCTCCATGTACATTGTACAAGTTATGATCCACAAGTGCTTCACAGTAATTTGGGTTATATGGAATAGGAAATTCTAATTTTCAATCATTTGGTTGTGTGTTTATCTACACTGGTATAACCAACTTGCCACCTTCAATACACACAATTCAGTATATTGTCATAGATACATGTAAACTGTAGCCCGAACACATATCCTATGTCACATTTTAACATTTCATCACAGACCACATCAGGCTTCAAATTCAGGTCAAATTTCACACTTGTGGTGAAATGTCCTGCAAACCCAGCAGAATGAAGTGGTATGGTCCAACACATTAGTATGTGTGTGCAACAGTAACCAAAGTTTACATGTACTTAGTGTCCAACAAAGCCATTCTGCATGCTATCCAAGGAATTTAAATCAAATGTTTGGACATTTTGTGGGTATCATGTAAGTTACTTTACTTTCATTACTGTTTAGTTTATTAATTCAAATCCCTGTACCATATTGTTTGTTATTCAACAGACCAATTTCTTTACTGGTTTTAATTGTTTAAGTTTTGTGCTCCTGATAGTAACACAGTACTGATAATATAGAATTGGGTCTCAAACTAAAAGCTAGTGAACTATCTGGTAGTGTGAATCCAAATCCAAATGAAAATGTGTTATTCATGTACATATCTCACATTTGACAAACAAACATGGTTGTAATTAAGATTTAATCGAAGAAATTTCATTAAAATTATTGGATCTAAGTATTTTACAAAATTAGCTTGAAAAAAGGCCTTCCTGGTGCGAACTGTTTTCTTTTGGGAGAAATCAAGTGTATGGAAACAGAGCCCACATCTAGCATTGACTCAACAGTGACATGTTTAAACGGTCTTAATTTACTTTCTTCGGGTAGAATTTATTTTCATAAAGTAACTTTGATCATGATGTGAAAATATGAGCACATATTTGAAGTTTTCCTCCAGTGTTTTTCCCGTTCGAATATATATCACTTTGGGATATAATTAAGCAAAAACATTGTATTTATAAACAAAATGTGTCTAAATATTTCTTGTCATTTCAAATCTTTCTCTATTTTGATTCCCTGATTAGGGGATACAGAATCACTGCCACAAAGTGTGTTGGTGTTTCACAGATTCACATCAGCACATTAACTCCAAAACCATTCATTTAATCTCGTCACTTCAAATCTTCAACATATTCTCAAATAGCTATCCACTGTCAAATTTTGAGACCAGTTTTAATTTTCAAGGCCACAGCACCATAAAGGTCAGAAGCACTGCAAAATTCAGTTTATTCATATTTCGCATTTCCCATGTCAATATCAGAAATATAAAAAAAACCTCTCAATTTAAGTTGCCTCAAAATTTTACTGAATTGGGCAAATAGCTCTATCAGCATTTAAAAACTCAGACCACTCAGCAATGTTTATTTTATGTTTTCTTTAAATCTAACCTGATTGCATTGGTGAGCTTATATGTCTGCCTAGCATCAAAGTTCTACCAGAAGGATTTGAAATAATGGCTGAATTAAGATAGATCATACTTGTATATTAGTATATTGATTTGTAAGTTCTACTCCAAACATTAAAAAAATGTTTAATTGGTGGGGGATGTCATGTACATATGAATCAGGGAATATATTCATCCACGACATATACCAAGCCATTTTCCATGAAGGTAAATATGTTGAAGCCATTAATTTAGAATGGCTAAAGCTAGATTAGATTTCTTTTTGGTCTCACGCAATATGTTACATGCAATTTTCAATTCCGATATCTGGCCTAGTTATAGATCTGACCATTCACCTATTATAATCACTATTAAATTTTCAGAATTTAAACGTGGAAAAGGTTACTGGAAGTTTAATAATTCATTACTAAAGGATTCAGATTATGTAAAATTGGTTAAAGAAACTATTGAGGAAACATTACAACAGTATGCCTTTCCGGCTGAAAAGCCTACAGCAGGTGAATACAATAGCACATTAGATGATCAATTGCTATTTGAAATGCTGTTGTTAAATATAAGAGGGAAAACAATATCATATTCAAGTTACAAAAAAAGAGAGCAAACAAAGCGTGAACGTGAACTAACAGAAAAAAGAAATATTTTAGAAATTCAGCTGGATACAACCATGGATAAAGATAAAAAGATTGAGACATTAGGGAAAATTAATGAAATAAAAAATGAACTACAACTTATAAATAATATAAAAGTAGAGGGTATTATCAAGAGAGCGAAAATTGATTGGGCAGACAAAGGTGAAAAGCCGACAAAATATTTCCTAAATATGGAACATAGAAACTTTCTGAATAAAGCAATGACGCGAATCGAAAATGATGTTGGAGAATCTATTAGAAAACAGGACGCCATTTTAGAAGAAACCAAACAATATTACAAAAAACTGTATACTAAGAAAGATACAAGTACAGTGGATTTAAATAAACTTTTAGGAGACAGTACATTGAAACTATCCGAATTACAATCTGGAAATTTAGAAGGGGAGCTTACTCATACTGAAATACTCAATGCTCTGAAAATGCTAAAAAATGACAAAAGCCCTGGACCTGATGGTTATACTGCAGAGTTTTACAATTTTTTTTGGAGAGACCTAGGGAAATTTTTGATAAATTCTATAAATACAGGATATAATAGGGGGGAATTATCGATTACGCAAAAGCAAGGGATAATTAGCTGTATACCGAAAGATGGAAAGCCAAAATACTTATTGAAGAATTGGCGCCCAATATCGTTGCTCAATGTTAGTTATAAAATAGCCTCAACAGCAATCGCACAAAGGATAAAACAATGTCTCCCATCCATCATATCTGAGGAACAAAATGGATTTATGGCAGGAAAATATATTGGAGAAAGCACCAGAATAGTTTATGACATTATGCATTATACAGAAAATCTCCAGATCCCCGGAATGTTATTGATGATTGACTTTGAAAAGGCTTTTGATAGTGTGGACTGGAATTATATACAAAATGTTCTTAATTTTTTCAATTTTGGACCTTCAATTAGAACTATTTTATAATAATATACAATCCTGTGTAATTGTGAACGGTTTTTCGTCAAGGTTTTTCGAAATAAGTAGAGGCTGCCGCCAGGGAGATCCCCTTTCACCTTATATATTTATACTCTGTGCTGAGATATTAGGTTACATGCTGAAAAAGAATAAGAATATAAAAGGAATAACAATTAAGGATTGTGAATATAGATTATCACAATACGCAGATGACACAACAATTTTTTTAGATGGATCCACAAGAAGTCTTAATTGTTGCATAACAGAATTAAATTTCTTTGCTGGTTTTTCGGGCTTAAAAGTTAATGCAAATAAAACAAAAGTCATTTGGATCGGTTCTAAAAAAGACAGCGAGGATGTTTATAACACTAACTGGCAACTTGATTGGTCACAAAGTCCATTTAAGTTATTGGGAATCGACTTCAGCACAAACCTTTCAGAAATGGTTGAAAGAAATTATAAAGACAAATTAAAGAAGATGGAAACCATGATGAAGATATGGTCCAGACGGGGTTTGTCACCTCTGGGAAGGGCAGTAGTACTAAAATCGTTACTATTATCGAAGTTGAATCATTTGTTTTCGTCTCTCCCAGATCCACCAATTATTGCAATAGAGGAATTTCAAAAGAAGTGTTTTGCGTTTATTTGGAATGCAAAGCCTGACAAAATATCCCGTAAAACTGCTGTTAAGGAATATAAAGATGGAGGCTTAAAGATACCATTAATAAAAGAAGTTTTACAATCACAGAAGATATCATGGCTAAGACGTTTACAACAAGATAGCATTTCATGCAAATTAATATTAACAGAGATTAGTGGTCCCCTGAAACCATGGGAAGTTGGGTCCAAAAGCCTAGAAACTAATGTGATAGCCCATGTAACAAATCCGTTTTGGAAAGATGTTTTCAAAACGTGGAGTACGTTACAGAAAAAGATAGAATACAGGGAAGATTTCTCTACTGCCTTTCAAAAGGAGATAATTTGGCAAAATGATAAAATTGCTATGGATGGTAAACCTTTTATATTCCTACATTGGTTAAGTAATGGAATAAAATTTGTGCATGACCTAATGAGTAATGGAACATTTTTGCGATACCCGGAATTCAAACAGAAATTTAAATGTAATACAAACTTTTTAGAATTTCAATGTGTTCTTTGTGCAGTAAAAGAAGCCGCAAAAAACCTCAACATATTGAACTTTGACATAAGAATAGAATGCCCATTTATACCACCTAATATACTCCCTCTCGTTGGGTGCACAAAAGGCTGTAGAACGTTTTACAGAATACTTCTGGGATCTAATTTTAAAAAATCAAAAGCTAACCAAAAGTGGGAGATGATTACTGGTGAAACATACATGGAATGAGAATGGCAACTGTTTAATATAGCGGTAATGAAGTCCACGACGAATTCAAAAATTATATGGTTCCAATACAAGTTGATTAACAGGATTCTGACAACAAATAGATTTGCAAATAAGGTAGATCCGGAAGTTACTGATAAATGTACATTTTGCAACAAATATACTGAGAGTATAGAACATTTATTCTGGGAATGTGAATTGGTGAATTTGTTGTGGAAAGAAATACATGGCTGGGTTGAAATGAAAACTACCTTCAAAATTGATCTCTGTTGTAAAACAATTTGCTTAGGAGTACATGGGAAAAGAAATGCGGTAGTTAATTTTCTCTTGACTATAGTGAAGTATAACATATATAAGTCGAAGGTAAAAGGGCAAGTCCCATCTATACAATACATACAGCAGAATTTGCAAGATATGTATGAAACTGACAGATGCATACATAATTTAAAAGGGGAACCAGACAAGTTCAATAAATATTGGTCCTCTTTCCATATGTTGTTTCGTAAATAAAGGTGTGTACATGTAGGATATCAAAGTATTTAATGATAAAGTTAGAAGACATAATACTGTTACACTTGCATGCATTTTTGAAATGGGGTTCAGGTTGGCTCCATTGCCGGTTATGCATATGTGTATATTTCATATTTGAAGAACATGTTCCCGCTGTCCAGAAGTGAATTTAGTGTAAACTGTTTAACTATAGATGCATCGGAAATTTGAAATTGAGGATGATAGAGGTGTATAGTTATATGGTCCGGATATTGGTTTTCTCTGAAGGTAGAGATGTGCACTTCAGGTCATGGAATTCGTGTAACAATACTCATGTCAGTATGTATAATATTATATCGCCACTTGCTTTTGCTATTATCTTCGAATATTAACTCTTTTCAATAATAGGTCCACAAGTATTTATGTCGAGATATATTCTCTTTTCAATCGCCGAACTATAGCTTGTATTATATAAGTTATAACATATAGTTCTCTGTGGCTTTACATGTGTCGGGATAAATATATATATATATACATAAAAAACTGGAAAATGTTGAGAGATGCTGTATTTGTACATGTATATGTAGTACGTGATGCACATATAACTGTTTTTTATGCCTTTGAATGATGTGTGGATTAGAAAAAAGAAAAATGAATAAAAAATGTCAATTATAAAAAAAAAAAATTAATTTAGAATCTGATCAGATATGTACAAAATATGTCCCTATCAAGCACATCATTGGCATGAATGATCTGAATTTTCATATTCAAATTTCAGCGAAGATAAACGAAAAGCAAAACAGCAATGCCAAAGACTAAGAAGCAAAGTGCAGACATTAGAAGGAAAGTTACCAGAACCTCAGTGCAAAATTTTCCAATCTGTCGAGGCCTTGGCAAAAGCTGATCTTGCTCAACTTCCTTTGTATTTCCCATATGAGAGAACTATGTACAGTGAACCATACGAGATAACATTTTTGTTAATCTAGTTCTAAAAATACACTGATATATAATGCATGCTTGCTGGGTGTAGACAATGACTGATAGCCGGGTATTGGAGCCTAATGGGCTATTTTTTTTTTTATACATTGAGGGAAGACAGTGTCGTGTACCAAAATTTAGGTCAATGTCAAAGTTCAAGGTCACTGACCTCAAAATCAAGAAATCATTAAAAATAATTTTTTTGTGCCAGTAGATACATTAGAGGGACACGATGTGTTACCTACCAAAATGTGGGTCGAAGGTCAAGGTCACTGTGACCTCAAAATCAAGAAATCATTTTCATATGCCTTTCGGAGACGAGGTCGTGTAATGCGATGTTGCGTTCTGTCCATTCATCCATCAACATTTGTTGTCCATGCCCTATCTCTAGTTTCAAGGTATGGATTGGTACCAAACTTTGGGTATACCTTACTCGCATGGCAAAAAGGATCCTTATTCATTTGAGATCAATTTGTCAAAAGGTCAAGTTCACAGTCCCCCAAAACTGAATGAAGTTTAGCTGACTACATGTTATGTTGGAATATTCAGAGTTGTCTCCCGTACGTGTATATGGCATTTGTGGTGTGGAGTTTTCTCCCTTGTTTGATACATGTAAGAAACAGCTACATTTAGTTAAACTGTTTTGGAATATAACCATAGATTTACTAATTTAACGGGGAGAGGAGTCCTTCATGTTTATTAACTCAAGAACAAAGGTTTATTTCATGACTTTCTTCACATTTTTCTTCCTTCATGAAAAAGTTTCTCGCCTGAAAGGAATCCATTTGAAGGAAAACTACTATTTTTTTGTGTTCGACTGTTGTCGATTCAGTGTGGGGTATGTGAGCTCTCGGCTCCTGTTTCAAGGTCACCTAGTTAACAAGAGTTAAGCCCATTTTAGTTTATCATTCAATATAAGATGTGATATATGTTACATTCTGAGAAGCACAAAATCGTAGGCCTTTCTCTGGATTGCTAGCTACCAATTGGGATCAAGGCCATTAAACAACCTTGAAATCTGGACCCGTGTAATTCCAGATATATGGGCGTATATTGAAGCCCCTTGGACTCTTGTTGATAATGTAAGAGTTGTTTATCAGGCACAAGATGGCATCCATCATCCAGGTAAAGAGTGTGCATGAGACAACCTTGACCGCCTTGATGTTGACCCCTAGAAATATGTCACTGCCAACTTCGGTTCTAGTTTTCAGTTTAGCGTATCTAGTGGCTGCATCGAACCCCACCTTGAAGGGCCTCGTCATGCAGAAGATATTTCTACAACAATGCAAGTTCAGTCTACTCGTTGACTGAGGGAAATTGAAGAAAGATGTGCCTGCAATTTCTTCCGAAAATTACACCACTTCTGTTTTGGTTGTTGTTTGTAATAACTCCTGTTTCCGGTTTTGCTGTGTCTGGCAGATGGTTACTGGCTGTCCTGCTATACTCCACTACGACTTTCGTTGTCAGCACTCCCTCAGCAAACCGGAACTTTGACTATGCATTCTTGATTCTATTGCACTTGAACAGATGCATCGTTAGAGGGGTGGAGAACATAGTTGGTCCAAGATCAACAGCCAACTCGTTACAGCGGAAGTCAAGGGGAGCTTCAGAAAACGTCCTGCTTAGGTAGGATGTTTCATCCTGTTTCAAAAACCAACGCTTCTTTTAGTGTCAGACATTATCATAGGTTTTCACCTCCATAAACATGGGGAACAGTGATTTTTGTTCCTCCAATTGTTGGATCAAGCTTGTCACGTTAACCATTTTTTCTGACCCTCAATCGGGTACATGTTGTTATGACCAGGTGGCAGCTACATGAAGACATCCTGGTCAGATGCTTCAATTATGGGAGATTCCTAGAATAGATTGCTTCTTTAGGACCATTTGATTCCAGTTTATATTTCTCTTATTATGATCCCAGCAGCCACTGGCAGCAACTTGATTGCATACGCATTTCGGCGCAATCTTGCTGAATGACACATTCTTCGACCATTGCCACTCGGACGAAAACTAATTCGGCGACAGGGAGTCCCTCCATGTTGAGTGTTTTCATTGAGGACACTATATAACCAGTTCCTCTCTTCACCTGACAGCTGATTTTATTTAAATGTATCAGTTAGGAACGGACGTTCCGTGATCGACGTAAATGTATGGATGATAAGTGATGTCTCGGGTTATTTAGGTGTTTCAGGTATCAACCCATCGTTATATACTAATCTTTCTGCCCTTCCAAGGAGATGGATGGAGTTGTTTGTACACCCCATCACTTTACGATGAGTATAGAGAAACTCACTCTGACGTTGCATTTCCTGAGCTGGTTTGGGCATTGCATCGTTATTAGGAGATGGTCTTTCAGTCTGTGACATCAAATATCTCTTGAAGTCCTGTTTATTGCTTCGCCTATTGGCGGCTTGAGCTTTAGAAATCCATGTTAGGATTACAGGCCTTTGAGGTATAACCTACAGTGATCATAGACGACAGTTTCTGTACTTCTGCAGTCGGGTAGCCTACAGTCCATACCTGTATGACTTGCTACCGCAGGAGTTCTCAAGTCTAGACATATTGTTTTCCCAGATTTCGCTAATCTATGCATTGTCTCATGATCCTTACATGAAGTACGTACCGGAGTTTGTCATCTCAGCATATCTACAGGATCTGTTGGAGTTATATCAGATGAAACCCGCAGTGGACCTTGGTGGCATTGTGTATACTTCTGGAGTTTGTCACTAAGAATCAGTCGCCTTATGACTCACTTTCCCATGAGTTCGTCACCCCTGCTCTGTCACATTCCTTGTTTGACCAAAAACTTGAGAACTATTAAACCAATCGACTTTAAATTTGAAGAGTGTCTTGACTTCGGTGAGAGGACAGTTGGCATGCTTTTAAGTTACTGGTGTACTCCAAGAAGGCCGCCAGTCAACTTGGATTCAGCCGGGTGATCTTTTCCAGACATTAACTCAAGAACGATTGAAATGATCGACTTCAAACTTGGAGAGTGTCTTGACATCGATGAAAGCACTTGGGAGTGCTTTTCAATTACCTGCATAATCCAAAATAGCTACGTTCAGCCATCTTGAGTTCATTTACCTGTGTTAATCAAGATGGCTGCCATCAGACACGTTGCATTGTCAGTAGTTGAATCATTACACATTTCTTGTCCGACCAACAACTCGAGACTATTGAACTGATCAACTTTTATAAACATGGAGAGACGATTGACGTCATGCAGTGAGAGGATAGTGGGGAGTTACCTGCATAATCCAAGATCAGCTATCTTGGATTTTAAGCGCTTGGATCTTGTCGGGGCAATAACTTGAGACTGATTGGACTGATCAGCTTCAAACTACATGGAGAGACGATTGACGTCATGCAGTGAGAGGATAGTGGGGAGTTACCTGCATAATCCAAGATCAGCTATCTTGGATTTTAAGCGCTTGGATCTTGTCGGGGCAATAACTTGAGACTGATTGGACTGATCAGCTTCAAACTTGGTGAGAGGACGGTTAGGAATGCTTTTCAGTTACCTGTATAATCCAAGATGGCCACCTTCAGTCATCTTGCATTGTCAGCAGTTGGTTCTTTACACATTTCCTGCCTGACTAACAACTCGAGAATGGTTCAACTGATCGACTTCAAATTTGGAGAGTGTCTTTACATCGGTGGGAGGATACATGTAGTTGGGATTGCTTTTCAGTTACCTATACAAGATAACTGCCAGCTGTCTTGGATTTTCAGTAGTTGGAAAATATCCGGACAAAAACTCGAGAACTATTGAACTGATCGACTTGTGGGATGTATGGTTCATCAAACAGATCTCCATTTTCAAAATCATACTCTTTATCAATGATATGAGATATCATCGACCAGAGAAAATCGACCATAGAGGTCTATGTCCCCCGCCAGCAGCACCAGTTATGGTGGATGGCGGGTTCTGGATGATTAGTATACTCATAATATGTTGCACATTCTCAGCATATTTCGCAATTGCTTGGGCGAAGGCGAGGGGTTAGAGGCTCACCCCCATGTCTTAAAACGTGGTAAGTTTTTGCTCTCCCCATTTCAAAAAAAGGGAGGGAAGGGAGGTTCATGGTCTAGTGCTTCTGTCAACCTGTACACAGGTCCCCGTTACGGGGTCAGGTGGTTATGCCATTTGCCATGTCTTCGTCTACATGCATTGATGGCAATTGATAGTATAGCTCCTGTTTCCCCCTTATTTGCCCATGCCGAGATTCTGGTCTGTTCGACCACTGTCTTCCCTCTGTCCTGCTATGATATTCTAGCAATAAGGTATGTGAAGGTAAATTTAAAACGTAAGAAATTTGAAAAATTCGAAAATCAATTTTCTAAGCTTAAAGTGAACGTAAAGGCTGTGACAACACACACGCTATGTTGAAGAACTATATTAAAAGTATCAGTTGGCAGCAACAAATATTTTTTGTGATTTTTTCTCTTCCGAAAAAATAATTCCAAACACCGGAATAATTGACTGGTGCAACAATCGACTGGGGTCGGCCATGTTCGTCTATTGAGTAGCCTTGCGCCAATGAAAACGCTTCCTTGTAGCACGTGATATTTTCCTGTGACGTAGTATCACTTTGTTGTGGCTTTGCTGTAACACAAATTGTAATGGCGGAGGTGGAGGGCTCGGTTGTTTCAAGCGTGTTTTGACTGTGTTGCGTGTCTCCAGCAAGTGTTTACCGAGCTGAAACTTGTCAGGGCGCAGTGATGGCAAGCAAAATACATCCGTCTCGGGTTCTCCTCTGCTACCGCTACAGTCGGATAAGTTATCATTACGCAGATTCCCGTTAGGGAAGCCGGGACTCAAACAGTGGCTGCACAACATCGGCAGACTAGACTGTACTCCAACCGAGAAATCTGTGCTGTTTTCGGTCTATTTTAAAGCCGAATGTTTCCAACCTGACCTCTACGGAAGGCTGATGTTGACGCCCAGCAGGAGAGCCAGGAGGCGAAGGAAATTAAAGAAGATGCAATCCCAACAGAATTGTCGCATCGTAGATCAAAGACACCGAGATCAACAACATCGATTCAGAAACGACAGAGTGTGGAAGTTCTGAACTTTTAAGTGAGGTAAAAATAATTTTATTACCGTTTGGCGGGACAGAGACACTGCGAGATAGGCATATATATTATACGAAGTGTCGAAATCTGGGTCTTCGATAACATGTTTACATGTTTACTGCGCTTTCTAACTCCACGAAGTAGAGAGCTCCCAAGGTGATACGACGTCACTGCTCTGAGGTGAGATAGCCAACATGGCTGCTGCCGGTGAACAATAATACAACAGAGATAATTTCGTTCCTACTCGGTGCAAAAAAATCCCAAAAAATATTTGTTGCTGCTGTTTGATACTTTCATTGTAGTTCTTTCCCACAGAGTGCATGTTGCCTCAGCCTTTACGTTCACTTTAAACTTACCTTCACATACCGTGATGACCCTACCAGCCTCTCCGCTATTGGGTTATTAAGGCTGCCGCTTTGCGCGCAGCCTTATTGGATCAGCTTGGTCTCATGGGGGCCCAAATCGCTTTGTCCGCAAGATTGCGAAAAAACAAAGCAGAGTTGAGACTTACCGTCACAGGGCCAAATGTGGAGAAGATATTGAACTAGAAATTCGTAACAATTTGGGCTGTCTCAGATAAACAGAAGTCTGTCTTTGAAGCCCAAATTGTTCGTCTAAAATTCTCAACCGGAAGTTCAAAATCCAAAATCCAAGAAGACGGAACTGCGCGGAAACGTCTCTGCGCATACTGCAAAATGGGCTCTCGCGAGACTTTTACGAGAGCTGCTATGAAGTGATCTCCCTTTCTGCTCGTTGAGGGCGCTGTGGTTTAGCGAAAGGCTTGAAAGGCAAAACTAATGGATAAATAAAAAGAACTGCACTAGATTGACTGGCACTGGCCCATTCAGCCTGTATTTCCATCGACAGTTCATGCCTGGCAACATCATTTTGATAACTCAACCAGAACACACGGAGTGATCGTTTTATTGCGGAGAATAAAAGCAGAATAAAACTTTGTCACTGATTATTTTAATCGGAAGAAAATCGTGCTTGCCAACACGGGGAGCTAACACATGGACATGAACGTTGCGTTGTCCGTGCCGATTTTGACTTGCTCCAGACACGCAAACGTTGCACTCGCGAGTTGATCTAATAGTGAAAACAACAACAACAACAACTATTTTGCTTGATTATTTGTCACGACAATTCAACATTTTCATTTGGGAACTCAACTTATCTCTTGAAGAATTCAATATTTATCCACTATAACACATTTTTTTTGCGCGTGTTTGGCGCGCATTTTCCCATCGATAAAAAGCTCAGTTGTTTGTGGCAAAACTCAATTTCAAAATTTCTAAAAAATTCAATTCTTCAAATTCAAGTTTTTAATCTGGGTTACCTGGATGAAAACGTGGCTAAAACCCCCCTGCTTTTAGGATATTTAAGAAAATATCGTTCCAACAAATTTAATCTCATAATTGAACCTTTTGTTGACATGTTACACTGAACTCCCTAATAGTGGAACAGTCTGGTGAGAGAAATGAGCCCACCGAGTCGACATCCATCTTAGCTTGCTAAGGGCATTTCACGTTTCACTTAACACTGCCCTTAGCTTATCGCTATGATTCGGCATGTATTCCACACGGTGCCACCTATCAGACGCAAAGGACATATTTCTGGAAAGGGACATAATCCTGTTCGAAAGTTGTTCCTGAAGCATCAAGTCACATGCCCGCCGCATTTAAACGAGCCAAAGAAATTATCTGTATTTAAATATTTTGAACTGGGCATCTCAGAAATTTCAGTCTCACTTGAGTGCAGAGGCACAAGACCGGGGGATTCTATGCGAGACAAAAACGAAGTTGTGCGAATCAGCTATTTTAGTTCTCACTCACACAGATAACGGCAGCCTTTCGAAATCCACAAGTTCTAGTTCACACTGAATAGGATAGAAGGAAGTGATGTGGTCAGATCATAGAGGATTCTGGGTATTCGCGTATGGGTATTGAGGACCACAGGGACTATTTTTATACGCCCGCCCAAAAGGCGGTCGTATTATGGGATGGCGGATTCCGTCCGTCTGTCCGTCTGTCCGTCTGTCCGGTTCTCGTGTCCGGTCTATATCTGGGACAGTTTTCTATCCACAGCTCCAATTTTTGGTGAGTGGATACCCTACGGGGAGACGATGTGTCGCGTACCAAAATGAAGGTCGAGGTCACAGGTCAAAGGGCACTGGCCTAAAAAAACAGGAAATCACTGAAGTGTTCGTGTCCGGTCTATATCTGTGAACGTTTTCTATCCACAGTTGCAATTTTTTGTAAGTGGATATGCCAGGTGGAGACGATGTGTCGCGTACCAAAATTAAGGTTGAGGTCAGAGGTCAAAGGTCATTGTTGTCAAAAATCAGGAAATTATTGATCGTTGACAGTTTTCTATCTACAGTTCTAATTTTTGGTGAGTGGATGCCCTAGGGGGGAACGATGTGTTGCATATTAAATGTAGGTCAAGGTCAGAGGTCAAAGGTCAGTGTGATCGAAAAATCAGGAAATCGTTAAAAATTTCTTTTTTTTGTGAGTGGATTCAATAGGCGGAAATGAAGTGATGCATACCAAAAATTAGGTCAAGGTCAAAGGTCACTGACCCCAAAATTAGGAAATTATTAAAAATAACATTTTTTGTGTCAGTAGATACATTAAGGACACACTATGTGTCACATACCAAAATGTAGGTCAAGGTCAAAGGTCAAGGTCACTGTGACCCCAAAATCGTGAAATTGTTAAAAATCATGATTTTTTGTGTCCATTGAGAAATTGAGGGGAGACGGTTTGTCATGCACCAAAATTTAGGCCATGGTCAAAGGTCAAGGTCACTGTGACCCCAAAATCAAGAAATCATTAAAAGTCACATTTTCATATACCTGTCGAAGACGAGGTCATGTAATGCGATGTTGCGTTCTGTCCATTCATCCATTAACATTTGTTGTCCATGCGATAGCTCTAGTTTCAAGGTATGGATTGGTACCAAACTTTGAGTATGCCTTACTCGCATGGCAAAGTGGAACCATACATATGAGATCAATTTGTCAAAGTTCTAGGTCGCAGTCCCCCAAAACTGAATCAAGCTTAGCTGACTAAATGTGTTGGAATATTCAAAGTTCTTTTCCCTGCATTTATATGATATTGTCCTGTGGAGTTGTCTCCCATGTTTGAAACGCTTCATTTAGTTAAACTGTTGTGAAATAAAAACCATACATTTACTAATTTAACGGGGAAAGGAGTCCTTTATGAACTTCACACCTGTTTATTAACTCAAGAACAAAGGTTTACTTCATCACTTTCTTCTTCCTTCATGGAAAATTCTCTCGTCTGAAAGGAATCCATTTGCAGGAAAACTACTATTTTCTTGTGTTTGACTATTGTCGATTTCAGTGTGGGATATGTGAGCTCTCAGCTCTTGCTTCAAGGTCAACCAGTTACCAAGAGCTAAGCTCATTTTAGTTTATCATTCAATGTAAGATGTGATATATGTTACATTCTCATAAGCAAAAAATTGTAGACCTTTCTCTGGATTGCTAGATCAATTGGAATCCAGGCTATTAAACAACCTTGAAATTTGAACCAATGTAATCCCAGATATACGGGCGTATATTGAAGCCCCTTGGGCTCTTGTTGGTTCTGTGGTAATGTAATTACAATGATCTATCATGTAGGAAGACGATAGCAATAAGGTATGTGAAAGTAAGTTTAAGCTTAGAAATATGAAAATTGATTTTCAAATTTTCAAATTTTGTTTTGTTTCAGATTGTGAAGAAATACTCCGATCAGTGGATTGTTAGTATAAAGGATATCACAGAATTTGTCAGACATCAACATCGGGTTCTGAAGACGGAAGGTCTGCACAAACTGTCTATTCCTAGGGAGAGAGTTTACCCTATTACTAACACAGCCATTTCTACTCGCATTGCTCTCGATTTCTATGACCCTGATAGCACAGTGCTGGTACCATCTTGACAAAAACAGCTTGGTGATAGAGCAAAACTGACAAGGAACACATTACTCTCAAATGATCCCAAAATATTGTCTAGGGTTATCCAACGACTCTCCGCACGAAAATTAGGAAAAGAAGCTATAAAACTTCCGCTTCTGATGCTTTTCTTTATGATATCAATGTTGTTCCTTGGCATTTCATAGAGGGGGTTGAAAGGGTTGCTGATGCCTGGTTCCTATGGGAAAGTGGTCCCAGTCAGTGAATTTAAGAGGTGAGAACACCCCTCATGGTTCACAGATGAATTTACTTCCATGACCCATGAGAGAGACCATTTGAAACACAAAGTTGAAAAGAACAGAACCTAGCGATGTGGAAAAATTCAAACAGGCTCGCAACCGGGTTAATAATGCTCGTGAGTGGCTTAAAAATCGTACATACATGTAGAAGACCAAGTTACTGAATGTGAATTGAATAGTGGAAAGATTTTGTCTGTACCCAAGAACTTTGTTAAACTGTAACAAGAACAAATCCATAACTGGCCTCGAGACTAACTAGTTACCGGTACTGATAAGATCAGAGTCTCTAATATGTTTAATTCACTCTTTAGCAATATCGGCAAAAAATTGGCACAAAGCTTCATACTCAAAATCTGAATTTTCAAAATGAAAACCGAAAAAATGTTTCAGTTTCAAGACTATCGATGTTTCTCACATTGAAAATCAGCTTCTAAACCTATGTTCTGAGAAAGCAACAGGGATGGATGACATTATCTGCACCTTATATAGCAACATCTCTGTTATTTGTGTAACTGTTGTCACATAACTCAAATATCTTGGACTGTGGTTTGATCCGCAGATAAATAAGATATTCATACTCCGTCAAGAAAGATATCTTCAAACCGTGCAGCTTTTTCAAGAGTCTGGCAATATCGTTCCCTTAATCATAGAAGAATACAAAATTGGTAATACGTTATAAAGTCACAAATGGACGACCAGTTCCTCAATAGTTGTGCAATCTGATAAAGACCTGTAATACTGTACATGTATAAAATATTAGGAAAGCCAGCAGCAAAGATATTTACTCGTATTGGCCAAAGAATAACTATGGGAAAATGAGCTTTTCGTATGTTGCTGCATACATATATAATAAATTTTCAGACAATTGAAGAGTAGCTCCTGATGTTGACAGTTTTAAAAAATTGGCCATGCAAGTTCAGTTTTAGATGAATTTTTTATATTCTAGACAAATTTTAAAAATATCATTTCATAAACAGTTGAAACGCTTTAATCTACATCAGCATATCTGTGATAAACTGAACCAATCATTGTGTTTATATGTATCTATATATTTGTAGTTTTAATGTATATTTAATTGTTTGATAATTGTTATTTTACCTGCAGACCCAGGGAGAACAGAGCCTCATCAATGATGGGTCTTGCTGGTTATAAATATAAAAAATAAACAAGTTCTGTTTATTTTTAAACAATCCTATTAGTTTGCATTAAATATGTTTCTATTTTTTAAGCACCTTTGATATGCCCATCATAAGATAAGGGGCGTGTAATGCTAAAGCAATTTTCGTCGATCTTAACTTATGTTCGTCCATGCAATATCCAGTTCCATGTCATGGATTGTTATTAAACTATGGGTATATTTTCCCCATGGGTCAAAGAGCAACCATATTCATTTTGATTTTCACTTGTGGTTGAAAAATCTGTGAATCGGTGAAAATTGTTGTTTATGCTATAAATACTGTTATATAGTTGAGAGATGTGAATGTGAGGGCAAAGAAGAAGCCTATTGATTTTCACCCCTCAGCCAATTTTGGCGAAGGACGTCCATTGTCTGCTTATTCATTGTCTGCTTATTCATTGTCTGCTTATTCTTATAACGTATGCAACTAGCAATGGGTCAGAAGCCTAATGAAGATGACTGACCTTGACCTATATTATCTAGGTCAAATTTGAGCATTGGGGACAAATTTTGAAGAATTAGGTGTAGGATTTCCTTATTCATACTACATATGCAACTAGTGAGTGACTGAAAGCCTGGGGTGGCACATGGGTGTCTTCCAGACTTGACTCTCAAATTCCAGATATCCAGGTATATACTGATATATTGTTGTGGATGTATTACATTGCAATCTCGTGTGATATTGAATAGTTGACTGTGATATATTTATGTCCATAGCTGAAACCTTGCCAGTATTTTGTCTTTTGACTCCCCAACAAAGCAATGAGCTAGACTTGATAGTCTATAGCCTGTACATTGTCTTTAAATCACCTACAGTAGTCCCTCTAATAACTCAAACCCCTGTCAAAATACAATCTCCCCCAATTTTGGGGACAAACTTCAATTGGCTGTTCTAATAAATTTGATCACTCTAAAATAATGAAATAATAAAGGATTATCCACATTATTTTGGGCCATTTTGCCAACTTCTAATAAATTTGATCAAATTTGATTTTATTGTGGGAAATTTCCATTCCTGTGATTGAATTATTAGAGGGATTACCGTAGTACATGTATTTATTGTGTGGATATTACTCCAATACACGTAGGGTTTAGCTTGGCTCCTTTTCTTGATCTCCTTTGCATAACTGCAATAATGTTTTGAAGTTTTAGACCAGTTTAGCATGTTGTTGTTAGAGCATTTCCACAAAGTGGATGTTTTTTGTTTTCATGAGAAACGAATCTGCCGCCGCCGCCGCCGCCATGACTTTAAACTTGAATATCTCTGAAATCATTCAAGAGTTTTGGTTCAAACTTTGTGCTCTATCTCCTTAGGTCTGGGAAATTTGTCTGGTTGTGTTCAGTTTCTGATAGCCACCATTCACCACCACTATAAATCAGGGCATAGGTAAACCTTTGTAACACGGTTTTGTCTGAACAGGTTGTTTGATTTTTTTAAAATTTGATTATAATGCTCTTGAAGGATAGTCAAAGTGCTGAAAAGGGAAACATATTTAATGCAAACTGATAGGATTGTTTAAAAATAAACAGAACTTGTTTAGCTGGTGTAACTCAAAAGTCACGTTTTTTTGCATCTCAAAAAAAAAAGTTTTTCATGGACTGAAAATTGGAAAAGTGTTATATTCTAGGTTGCCAAGCATAAATATAACATTGCTGACATGATAATTACCGGTACCTTTCAGTGCCGTTTAAATGAAAAATCACAATGACCTCGCTCAATGTCAAAACCTCCATAACCATTATCATGATTAAAGTGTTTTCCTTGTGAACTCCTGCATACCCACTTATGTTTTACACTTGTATTCAGGTAAATGCTCTGTTGATATCTCATTCAAGATTTCATTTTAACTTGTGAAACCCTGGGTTATTTAGTGGCAATGTATACACTTTACAGTATATAAGTCATGCCATTACTCTTGTACAATATTCTTTGAAAAGAAGTTTAAAGTGCTATCACAGAAACTGCTGTTGGAATATAATGATGTAGAAAGTCAGGAGGCCTATGTGTTATTTTTTTCTTATACCACTTCTCCACATCAGAAGACCCCCCCTATGTGATTGTGTTTTGTTGGTGTGAACCTTTACATAATTATGCCCCCCCCTCTAACTAGAGGGGGGGCATATAGCGATCGCTTTGTCCGTCCGTCCGTCTGTCCGTCCGAATTTCTTGTCCGGGCAATATCTCGGTTAATATTTGATGGACAGGATCGAAACTTGCATGGAATGTGGCCAGTGGCTCGTAGTTGTGCAGCGTGGAGTTTTTTCCGAGTTCCGGTATAATTTTCAAGAGTTATGGCCCTTTTTCTGAAATCTCTGTGAATGGGACTTGTCCGGGCTGGATCTTGGTTAATATTGTATGGACAAGTATGACATTTGCATGATATGTGGTCAATGACCCACAGTTGTGCAACGTAAAGTTTCTCCACGTTTCGCTTATATTTTCAAGAGTTATGGCCCTTTGTTCCTGAATTCTCCGTGAATTGGGACTTGTCCGGGCTGGATCTCGGTTAATATTGTATGGACAATTATGAAATTTGCAGGATGTGTGGTCAGTGCCCTGTAGTTGTGCAGCGTGAATTTTCTCCGCGTTTCGCATATATTTTCAAGAGTTATGGCCCTTTTTTCTTCAAATCTTTGTGAATTGGAACTTGTCCGGGCTGGATCTCGGTGAATATTGTATGAACAATTATGAAATTTGCAGGATATGATCAGTGCCCTGTAGTTGTGCAGCGTGAAGTTTCTCCGCGTTTCGCATATATTTTCAAGAGTTATGGCCCTTTTTTCTTCAAATCTTTGTGAATTGGAACTTGTCCGGGCTGGATCTCGGTGAATATTGTATGAACAATTATGAAATTTGCAGGATATGTGATCAGTGCCCTGTAGTTGTGCAGCGTGAAGTTTCTCCACATTTCGCGTATGTTTTCAGGAGTTATGGCCCTTTTTTCTTCAAATCTTTGTGAATTGGGATTTGTAGGGCTGAACCAATAAAGAACAGAACAATGGCGGGGCAGTGTCGGATTAAAGTGGAAGGGGGGGCATACAATTGAGCAATCTCGGATTGCTTCCTTCCTGTGTTTCTTTGGTTACCGGTTGTAGATATGGGCCATTGTCAGAAAAATGTACAAATAATGCTAAAGATGCAACTAAAATTTAATTTGTGCAGCTTGGCTACCAAACTGGAATTATTCAAGACCTTTTAGGCCACAAAGACTGTTTTTCTGTTAACAAAGCTAGAGTCACTGTATTTAACCCCCAAGAATGGGTAGAAAAGTTTTTACCCATTCCAGGCCATGTTATTACCAGGTGACGATGAAGGCATAAGGGAAAAGACTTATTTGTAACGGTAAAGACATTGAATTCAATACATTTTTTATCTCGCCTTACGAAGTAAAGGGGAGATATTGTGAGAGGGGGAAAGAGGATGTCGTCGTCGGTGTCGGTGTCGGTGTCCCCTGCCTGGAAATGAATGGGTTTTTGGTTTAGCAAGTTAAAAAAAAATCTAGAATAATTAGAAAAAATATAAAAAAAATATAAAAAATATGGGGGATGGGTATGCCACCTGGGGGTACTACCCCTGGGGTACTCTAATGTTAAAATCCCTATGAATGAGTTTTGCGTTTAGCTGAAGTGCACATGTACATCTGTACTTGGAAAGTTTCTTGCAGTTGTCAGCTGTCATTGGATGATTATGAAACTTGGTATACATGTTTCTTATGATAAGAGGATGTACCTGTGCTATTTTTGAGAAGAAATATGAATTTTTCTCAAAATTATGGCAAATGAAGAGTTTTCTGTTTGGGTAAATTGTACATGTAGGCCTCTACATGTATACATATACATCTACATGGTAACTTTGCTCCAGTTGTCAGCTGTCATTGGATGATTATGAAACTTGGTACACATGTTTCTTATGATTAGAGGATGTACCTGTGCTATTTTTGACAAAAAATATTAATTTTTCTCCAAATTATGGTAAATGAAGAGTTTTCTGTTTAGGTAAATTGTACATATACATGTCCATGGTAAGTTTGCTCCAGTTGTCAGCTGTCATTGGATGATTATGAAACTTGGTACACATGTTTCTTATGATAAGAGGATGTACCTGTGCTATTTTTGAGAAGAAATATTAATTTTTCTAAAAATTATGGCAAATGAAGAGTTTTCTGTTTAGGTAAATTGTACATACAGACCTCTACATGTATACATATACATCTACATGGTAACTTTGCTCCAGTTGTCAGCTGTCATTGGATGATTATGAAACTTGGTACACATGTTTCTTATGATTAGAGGATGTACCTGTGCTATTTTTGACAAGAAATATAAATTTTTCTCCAAATTATGGCAAATGAAGAGTTTTCTGTTTAGGTAAATTGTATATGTAGGCCTCTACATGTATACATATACATGTACATGATAAGTTTGCTGCGGTTGTCAGCTCTCATTGGATGATTACGAAACTTGGTACAAATGTTTCTTATGATTGGAGGATTTATTTGTGCTATTTTTGAGATGAAATATTAATTTTCTCCAAATTATGGCAACTGATTGAGTTTTGCGTTTAGCCGAAGTGCACATGTACATCTGTACACCACAGTTTGCTGCAGTTGTCAGCTGTCATTGAATGATTATGAAACTTGGTACACATGTTTCTTATGATTAAAAGATGTACCTGTGATACCATCCATACCATCACTACCAACCATACCATCACTACCATTCCTACCATCACTACCATCCATACCATTCCTACCATCACTACCA
>JAVTVY010024071.1:0-88668 GCA_036873755.1 Hanleya hanleyi
ATTGTCCTCCGTGATAATACACTGCGAAACCTATGGAGAACAGTCCTCAGTGATAATATACTGTAAACCTGATGGAGAACATTGTCCTCAGTGATAATATACTGTAAACCTATGGAGAACAGTGCTGAGTGATAATATACTGTGAACCTCATGGAGAACATTGTCCTCGGTGATAATATACTGCGAACCTGAAGGAGAACATTGTCCTCAGTGATAATATACTGTAAACCTATGGAGAACAGTGCTGAGTGATAATATACTGTGAACCTCATGGAGAACATTGTCCTCAGTGATAATATACTCTGAACCTGAAGGAGAACATTGTCCTCAGTGATAATATACTGTAAACCTATGGAGAACAGTCCTCAGTGATAATATACTGTGAACCTGAAGGAGAACATTGTCCTCAGTGATAATATACTGTAAACCTGATGGAGAACATTGTCCTCCGTGATAATACACTGCGAAACCTATGGAGAACAGTCCTCAGTGATAATACACTGCGAACCTTATGGAAAACATTGTCCTCAGTGATAATATACTGTGAAGCTCATGGAGAACATTGTCCTCAGTGATAATATACTGTAAACCTGAAGGAGAACATTGTCCTCAGTGATAATATACTGTAAACCTGATGGAGAACATTGTCCTCCGTGATAATAGACTGCGAAACCTATGGAGAACAGTCCTCAGTGATAATACACTGCGAACCTATGGAGAACAGTCCTCAGTGATAATACACTGCGAACCTATGGAGAACAGTCCTCAGTGATAATATACTGTGAACCTCATGGAGAACATTGTCCTCAGTGATAATACACTGCGAAACCTATGGAGAACAGTCCTCAGTGATAATACACTGCGAACCTTATGGAGAACATTGTCCTCAGTGACAATATACTGTGAACCTGAAGGAGAACATTGTCCTCCGTGATAATACACTGCGAAACCTATGGAGAACAGTCCTCAGTGATAATACACTGCGAACCTTATGGAGAACATTGTCCTCAGTGATAATGTACTGTGAACCTGAAGGAGAACATTGTCCTCAGTGATAATACACTGCGAAACCTATGGAGAACAGTCCTCAGTGATAATACACTGCGAACCTTATGGAGAACATTGTCCTCAGTGATAATATACTGTGAACCTGAAGGAGAACATTGTCCTCAGTGATAATACACTGCGAAACCTATGGAGAACAGTCCTCAGTGATAATACACTACGAACCTTATGGAGAACATTGTCCTCAGTGATAATATACTGTGAACCTGATGGAGAACATTGTCCTCAGTGATAATACACTGCGAAACCTATGGAGAACAGTCCTCAGTGATAATACACTGCGAACCTTATGGAGAACATTGTCCTCAGTGATAATATACTGTGAACCTGAAGGAGAACATTGTCCTCACTGATAATACACTGCGAAACCTATGGAGAACAGTCCTCAGTGATAATACACTGCGAACCTTATGGAGAACATTGTCCTCAGTGATAATATACTGTGAACCTCATGGAGAACATTGTCCTCAGTGATAATATACTGTGAACCTGAAGGAGAACATTGTCCTCAGTGATAATATACTGTAAACCTGATGGAGAACATTGTCCTCCGTGATAATACACTGCGAAACCTATGGAGAACAGTCCTCAGTGATAATACACTGCGAACCTTATGGAGAACATTGTCCTCAGTGATAATATACTGTGAACCTCAAGGAGAACATTGTCCTCAGTGATAATACACTGCGAAACCTATGGAGAACAGTCCTCAGTGATAATACACTGCGAACCTTATGGAGAACATTGTCCTCAGTGATAATATACTGTGAACCTCATGGAGAACATTGTCCTCAGTGATAATACACTGCGAACCTTATGGAGAACATTGTCCTCAGTGATAATATACTGTGAACCTGATGGAGAACATTGTCCTCAGTGATAATATACTGTGAACCTGATGGAGAACATTGCCTCAGTGATAATACACTGCGAACCTATGGAGAACATTGTCCTCAGTGATAATATACTGTGAACCTGAAGGAGAACATTGTCCTCAGTGATAATATACTGTGAACCTGATGGAGAACATTGTCCTCAGTGATAATATACTGCGAAACCTATGGAGAACAGTCCTCAGTGATAATACACTGCGAACCTTATGGAGAACATTGTCCTCAGTGATAATATACTGTGAACCTGATGGAGAACATTGTCCTCAGTGATAATACACTGTGAAACCTATGGAGAACAGTCCTCAGTGATAATACACTGCGAACCTTATGGAGAACATTGTCCTCAGTGATAATATACTGTAAACCTGATGGAGAACATTGTCCTCAGTGATAATATACTGTAAACCTGATGGAGAACATTGTCATCAGTGATAATATAGTATAAATCCGATGGAGAACATTGTCCTCAGTGACAATATACTGTGAACCTTATGGAGAACATTGTCCTCGGTGATAATATACTGTGGACCTTATGGAGAACATTGTCCTCCGTGATAATACACTGTGGACCTTATGGAGAACATTGTCCTCAGTGATAATATACTGTGGACCTTATGGAGAACATTTTCCTCACCAACAATATATCACGTCTAACTTTAATCATTCAACGTATTGCCATGGGTTGATGAACAACTCCGGCCCCAAATTCAATCGGTATCGAGCAATGATTTAATTTCGCAACTTAAAATTCATGGGAATCTTTTTGCCTTATTTCTGTTACATTTATAATCTGGTTATCTGCTTCTGTTATCGGACCGACAATCTGCAGGCAATGGCGTTTTACATAACACTGAGTCAATTACTTGTAAAATCATATAATAACCCCTTAAATGACTTTACATCAAATCATGTGTTGACAATATAACCACTAGAATGGGGTCTGGTTTGTAACCTGTGTATGCCTGGATTCTGCTGGTGGACAAGTTGTGCCCGAGGCCGGGCCCCTGCACACCCAACAAACATAATGAGCACAACTATAAGAAAAAATATGAAGACAGACCCGAGGAACCTTAGTGCAGGTTTCTCGGCCGAGTCTCTAATAGTTCGAAATGCACTAAGACCTTTTTCAATCCAATTGACAGATATATTTCTGACAGCAAAGCAAGGCCACGACATCAAACCTTGTAATATTGCGCTTGATGATTGTTTAGCACCGAATTCTACATGTAATAATTTCAACATTTCTAAGTGTGGACATCGTGGATGTCTCACGTGTCCACTCTTTAACACTTCAGCTTCATTTAGTTCCACGTTAACTGGTAACTCATATTCTGTTAACTCGTATGTTGATCTTAGTTGTTCTACTACAAACTGTATTTATTTAGTTTCATGTAAGAAGTGTGGTCAACAGTATGTTGGCAAGACCACCCAAAGACTCCATCTGAGGGTGAACGGTCACAGAAAATCCGTTAGGAAAAAGCAATTGCTTATAGGTAGGCATTTTTCTGGACCCGACCACGGCTGGGATAACTTTAGTATTCAGATCATAGACGTCGTCTATCCATCTACTAAGGATTCCCCTTTCGCATTTGAGAGAAAAATCCGAGAGCGGGAATTATTCTGGATGCTAGAACTTGGGTCAGTGTTTCCGTTTGGTTTAAATGATAATGTCAGTGGGTTCGGCAATGCTACAAACCGCCGTTCAAATATATCCAACATTACCCAACTATTTAAACCCCATCAACGGAGACATCGCAGCCATGGTTGGCGAAAGTTTAATAGTTCGATGATTCACGATCATATCACTTTAAATTACTTAGTGGGTTTAACTAACACACCCAATAGTATACACAGCTTACGTACAGTTCTGTATGCGTTACCTCTGAGAGCTTTAGATCAAATAGCCAGAGATATACAACAATCTGCGTCTTCAGGAAATGTAATACCATCAAAAATCATTAAAGTATGTCAAGATATAGCGTATTTTCGGTTGTATCGTCCAGTGAACATAATCGAAACCTCTCAAGATCGGCTTTTCTTGAAACTCAACTACTTAGATAAAGGACTGGACATCATTAATTTACCTCGAATCCTGAATGATCCAGAGGTACGCAACGCTGTACCAAACTATTTCAAGTTCACAGAACCTCCTTGCATTTCATATAAGTATACTAAATCTATAGCCACCAAAATATTCAAGTACTCCAATGCTGTCAAGGAGTTTGACTGGAACTTATACACGTCAGGAGGCTATAGTTGTGATTGTGAATTGTCGAACTTTATCTATACACCATGCAAACATATTGTGACTGGTGACCTTGATGTGGTGAGTGATAAGGATCTGAAATTACTCTTGATGAAAGGACCTAAATATAGAGAGCCAAGAAGAATAAATCTGAAGGCGGACCAGAAGATAATCCTGACTGCATTAGAACAGTACGTTATTGATTGGTCTAAGCGAGAAAAAGTTGAACCTACAGTACTCGCTGATTGGCTGGACCTCACCAAGAGCAAGGTCGTTGAAACAATCCGCCATATTGACAGAAGTACTCTTCCCCAAGCAAAACAAGTTCTGAGAAACCTCAATTCGCAAGAAGTTCTAGCAAATCTCCAGAGTAAATTCGTCATAGTCCCAGCAGACAAAGCTCCGAATAATATAATATTCATATGTAAATATTACTATTACCAGGTGCTGGTTAAAGAATTGAGTGTAGACATATCTTCATCAAATACGTCTACTTACTCCCAAACTGCATTTACTCTGGAAGATTTATTTAACAATCACAAAAAGTTTCTCAGGGAAAGAGGTATTTGTCTTCCAACCAATCATAACGACATACCAAAAATATACTGGACTCCCAAAATGCATAAATCACCATACAAAGCTAGATTCATAGCTGGTTCTAGAAGCTGCACCACCAAGCTTCTTTCAACCCTATTGACGAGGGCCCTTCAGGAGGTAAAAGCATTTTGGGAAAGGTATTGCGCCATTATTTCTAAGAACTCTGGCGTTGAATGTATGTGGATATTGAAAAACTCAAAATGTCTTACGGAAGAACTTGATGCTAAAGGTCACATACCGTACAGACATGTATCCACATGGGATTTCTCGACTCTCTATACTACAATCCCTCATCAGGACCTTATTGACCGTATAAGTTCATTAATAGTATCTGTGTTCAAGAAAACTGATCGTAGATATATTAATGTCGGAAGCCATAAAGCATTCTTTAGCTCGACTACATACAAGAGATATCATTCATGGGATGTTTCCTTGTTTATAGAGTTGCTTGAATTTCTCATTAAAAATATCTGTGTGAAATTTGGCAACACAATATATCAGCAGCATATAGGTATTCCAATGGGTACTAATTGTGCACCCCTGTTGACCGACCTGTATCTGTTCTCTTATGAATATGACTATATGCAGGCGCTTTCAAAAACCGATCCATTCAAAGCCCGTTCCTTCTCATTCACCAAACGCTATATAGACGATCTTCTCGCTGTGGATAATCGCTATATAAATGACGCAGTGAAGGATATATATCCACCTTCACTGGATTTGAAGGAAACTACAGATAGCCCTACAGGCACATCTTATGTAGATCTCTATCTCTATAAAAATGAAGCGGGCATTCTCTCTCGTCGACTTTATGACAAAAGAGATGATTACAATTTCGACATCGTAAACTATCCCTTTCTGGACAGTAATATTCCAGTGGGACCTGCATATGGCGTATACATATCTCGCTTAGTAGCATTTGCTAGATCCTGTGTTAAATGTGACGATTTTAATCAACGTCACAAAACATTGTTGCAGAAACTTATAAAACAGGGCTATTCCACCAAGCGCCTCCACTCAAAGTTTCTCAAATTTGGCGATACATATCGCATGCTGATAGCAAAATACGAACGTAGCGTGCAAGATCTATGGCGCTACGTTTCGTAACTTGTGTCTAATTCCGCTTAACCCGGGGCTAGGGGCCGTATGAACCCATGTAGTTCAAGATCCTCATGGTACTCATATGACCAGTCACAATCAAAGCGTGACTGAGATACTTTTTTTTAGATGACGACTCTATAACGATTATTATGGATTAAGAATACTGATCAGCGATACGGATTTGATATTTTTGGAACATCATGATGTCTTGCCGGCATCATTGAAAACTGTTGACCGCTTCTCTCTTGCAGGAAACAAGCCTATGTTTATGTATACTATGATTGTCTTTTTGAATTTGGTGCTAATACTGTTATGTGGAAAATGGAATAGGTCTTTGGATTATGGACGCGGATATTCTCTAATGGACGACGGCTGGATTATGAATGACGGACTAGACGCTTGTAATGTATGTACGACCACTGGGATTGGAGCAACTGCCAACAGTAATTTGACTTATCTTGGCCAGAAGAAAGATGTACTGTCAAGTGTTATTCAACTCTCTTGTCTCCAAAGTGCTGGAATGGAAGTGATTGTTATAGCTTAAAATGGGAATCTTTCAGACCCACTGGCAGTCATTGTACAAGAAGGAATATTAGTAGAGACGGCTCGCTACTGAATTATCTAGTCCAACATTTATCTTGAGTCATTCGTTCGTTCCGACATTCAATATCAGCCGTAGTCCTTGAAAAATGTCCGCATCCATAATCAAACGACCTTATCTACACGACGCTATCTGACGGCAAGTTCAAATAACATGAGAATATACCCGAGCTAGTTTGATGAAAGAGCCGAAAAGGCGTCAAAGGTTTATAGTGATGCCGACAATGTACCATGGTGTCCAATCGTCAAATCCGCACCAAACAGTCCGTCATTTCTACACGTACGAGACATGCATATGGTCTGACAGGATACAGTGTGGGCTTGGGCCAGGGACCCTCGATCAACATTGTCGTCTCATACAAGCTCGATGCAGCACAACGAGAAAAAGGTTATAAATATCATCCCAAACCGATGATGAGTTAGAACAGTCAGCCTTTTTTATGATCGCATTTATAAATGATGGCCATCACCTCTGAAGAGTGATGAGCAATGATTGAAAATTTAGATCATCAGCTTTTGAGGGTGATAAGGCAAAATCACCTTTAAAATGTGATGGCTCTAATGCATCACAATGACCAGGTCTGATCAGCATTAAAGAGTGATAGGCCATCACCTTTTTCTGTCTGTTTGTTCTATAAAGCCTGTTACAGAACCTCTCATGTTCGTGTGAGAAGATGTGGTTGTTGATGCTAGATCGTCTATCCCGTATGGCCAGGCGGATGATTTCCTAAACGATGTAAGCTCGATACCCATCGAAACCAATAATTAATTTCCTACTCATATTCACTGGAACCGCTTGAGATGCTGATGGATTATATTGCTCTTTATCCGTTTGACAACCGCGTTAGAATATCAGTCAGGTACATTCCACATTTCATAGTTTCGGAGTATGAAAAACACTACCCACCTACTAATACCTAATTCATCTAGAATATAAAATTCGTATAAAATAAAATAACGAAATTTGCAGCTCCCAAAACATTTGTCAAATACAGGTGTATTTATAGTTCGAGCTCCGATACTCTTCTGTCCCAACGACGGTTAATTTCCGACAGCTTACCGTGACTGGGGTTAGGATATGCCTCCCAATTAACAAGAAATGCCCGACCATGGGGTTACAATATCTCGAGAGATATCAAAACATTAGGCCATTCTACATCACTCACCTCACATAAAAGTTTCGTAAAATGGGCCTAATATATTATTCTACTGGTACGAGTTCGCGCAACCTCATGGCCGCGCAATTGTTCTCGCTAATGTGTAAGTGGGCCTATATATCTAAACTCAGCCAAGGAATCAGTAGAAATTAGCTGTCGTTGTGGCGAACGGGATACAGGAAGCTCTGCCTATTGTGTTGTGGTTATTCAGCAGAACATGTGACTGAATATTTGTAAAACAGTGTAAGCATCATAAACTGGAATGCTTATGAGATATAAATTCATATAAATCGCAATCATATCTTCTGTTTTGGATAATAACGAAGAACCCACTCATAGAGTACCATAACCACGTCGGATTAATATCACTGTACATGTATTATATACTATAGTGAATAATGGTGAACATTTTCTACCATATCCTGTAACGGAGATATATTAGAAAGGAGCCAGAGGTTATAGTTCAATAATGATTTACTTTTAGTTATATAACTTTTTGCTAATGGAATGTTACAAAATGATATATTATGTATGACTATGTAGTTCAACATATCAACCAGTAGTGTTCTGCTGGAGAACTGTTAGTCCCCGAGGCCCGACCTCTGTACATGTCATTCGACAAATATATGTAGGTTTATTGTTTTGGTGGGGAATTTAAGCCGTACGACGTCGGGAATTGCAGGTTAGTATTTGTCCCACGCTGCAACGCGGCCGGGGACTTTAAAATGGTTTTTACCTCCGTCGATCAGACGGAGGTCTAGGAATGCAACGTGAAATCTCCCGCCAAATAATTGTCATATGGAGAACCCACGACTCATGTGATTTCCAATAGGGTTTGTCATGGTTCCCGACGAAATTTTGAAGCAATGATTTTGGACACAATTGAAATGAAAGCTCGTGTGAAACACGGGCGAAGAGCATTTCCCCAGACAATTTTGTAACACATAATTTGGTACTCACAGGGCTTTAGATCTCCCCCAATTTGGGCACACCCCCTATTAGGGGTGGCAATTGTTTTTAGGATGGGACAGAGTGGGGGGCAGATACCCCTGAGGATGAGCAATCAGGAATCATCCCTGGTAGAAGGGATTTCTTCACCAATGATTGAAACTCAGTGTGAGGCAATACCAACTTTATTTTGCGTTTCATGGGCCCACCGATCGAATAAAAATAAAATTTCAAATTGCCACATTTATATTCCCTACGGAAGTTTGAACATAAAGATTTTAACCCCCTTTTTATTCCTGATTGTATGAACTAGGCTGCTGTATTCTATCTGAAACAATGCCAGCAAATAAAAATGCCAAATCACAAAAAATAGATACCTTTCACTATAATTTTTTCACTATAAGTCAGCGAATTGTTGTTGTTGTAAAATGCTGCTAATACTACTTAGGCAATAACGACATTCAATGTAAATCGGGAACCTTCACTGACTGTGTGATCTATCACTCTGTCTTGGTACTCATATTTCGACAGTGATGCAGTATGTCAGAGTTAAGAAATGAAGGCTATTTCAACAGCTCAGCCGATACAGCATGGTTTAAGTTACTGTTGAAGTATGAGACTGTTGAAACACATGCAAAATTCGCTAAATTATTCTGGAAGTAAAACCACAGCCACAACAAAATGATGACAATGTTAGATTTGGGGTGTATGTTAGCAGTTACAGTTTTTGACCTTGAGAAAACAGGGCAATGTCAGTCATTCATAGACTTCAGGTCCATCATCAGTTGCATATGTGGTATCAATTTAGAATGCCTAGCTATATTTCATGTTATATCATAATACATAGTATATAACCTGAGAAAATAGATTCAGTCAACTGGGATAGGCTTCCAGTCAGTCACCAATTGCACAAGTATTATGAATTTGGAGAGCCTATCTTCACTCCTTTAAAAATTATTGCTAATGCTAAATTTGGCCTCAATAAAACAGGTGAAGGTCAGTCAATTTCATTAGGCTTCTTATCCATCACCAGCTGCATATGTAGTATGACAAGAAAGATGGGCAAACAGAGAGACAGACAGACAGATGACACGGAAAATTCAGTTCATGTTGGGGCATCATTACATATATCATCTTCAAAGTCTAAATATTCTGTCAAAATGCACAAGAACACATCATTTTACTTCAATTGTAGAGAAGAAAAGCAACTCCGAGTAGGAATCACAATTTATTCTGTATATTTTGCAATGAGTTATAGCATCTTCAGCAGTGAACAAAGTTACAAACAGCTCCATACGCACAGTATATATACAAGGCATAATGTGATCTTAGCCAATACGCATTTATGAATAGGTAAGCCAGTAAATTATATCAGGTTGGACAGATATTAAAATGCCGTCATTTTCAGAAATTGATAAATGTTAAGCGATAACCTGACAGTGATCTACAAATGGTGTGATTCAGGTGTATATCTGTTACCATGATTCAGTCATAATATTGTCTGTAATATATTTATGTCGACAAGGAATACACATAATTATTTGATAATATTATTAACTGTATGTTGTTTATGATTAATATGAACTTTTTATTTGCTGGAATCCACCCATTTGTTCCATATGGGCAATATTCTCATCAGCCATCACCATTCAATATGAATGTGATACATGTACAAATCCTTGGTCATTGATACAGTATGGTGAAGGTGACCTGTAACACCAGTATACAAAATTATACCGAGCGCATTGAATCCTCACCACTTGATGTTGAGGCAGATCAGAACGGAGTGTCGGTAAAATCAGGTGTGTTTTGTAGAAGATTCTCTCAATGATGATTAAGTGTTGATGTGTCGGGCCTATAGCACAAAATCACAAGCAAATTGGTACAACTAGGCACACAGGGTCTCATTTTTGCCGCTAACGTGTTGATTTGGGAAGGGGCCTCAAGCAGTATTCAAGGTTTTCCATCAATATACTCTATTCCATACCCCAATATTTCAAGCACATGAAATCAGACATTATGTGTGGGGAATGTGACTTCCACATCCCTGGCTGGACATGCTAGTGGGGAACCCTCAATCCCAGGTTAATTACCATTGGTGGAGTTAACTTCCAACAAATGCAAAATTGAGCTTGGCATCCGGCCCTATGTTATTCAGCGATGTTCCCCTACGGACCCTGTTGCCTCGACGGAGGTCTTTGCGCTCATCCAGCGCTTGTTGCTTCTTTGTGTCCGTGTACGTCCGTGCATGCCTGTCTGAATTTTCCGCAAGCGATAACTTCCTAACGCTTTGTTGGATTGTTCCAAAATTCGGCATACGCATTCCTTGCGACAAGACACCAGTTGGTATTGCATTTTAGCAACATCTGCCTGAAGGTGGCGCCACTGGGTCAAAATGGGTCTTGCTTCTTTGTGTCCGTGGACACCTGTTAACATTTTTCACAACTGATAACGTCCAAATGCTTCGTCGGATTCTCCCGAAATTTGGCATAAAGCATATCTTGTGACAAAACGCTGGTTGCTACTTCATTTCAGCAACATCTGCCTGGAGGTGGCGCCACTGAGTTTCGCTTTTTCCAGACGTGGGTTGGTATTGCGTTTCAGCAAGATCCGCCTAAAGGTGGCGCCACTGGGTCTTGTTCTAATCTCCTGTGCATGTCCGTGGTTTCCATTCAAATTCTTCACAAGCGATAACTTCCAAATGCTTTGTTTTATTAGGCATCCCTAGGTGTTTGTCATTTTCTTCTTTCTTTCGCTTCTAGCTGTTTAGCTGTTTAATTTCATGTCGCTTTAACTGAAGAACACCATTTTCTTAAATTTTGCTGTCCAGTCCTTCTATTCCACATCATATGATTTACACTAAAGCTTTTGCAGGAACCATATTTTGTTTCAGAAGTATAATATGAAATAACTGGCGGGGGGATAACTGGCTGTTTTTTTTAATTTCGTGTCATCTTAAATGAAGGACAACATTTCCTTCAATTTTGCTATGAAATAATTGTATTCCACAGCATATGATTCACCCTAAAGCTTCTGCACGAACCATTTGTGTCCACACGTGTAACTTAATATATTAATTACAACTGAGTTCCTGAATTGAATTCGACCTTGTGGTTTTTCAGACTGACAGATGATGGCATGCGGTTGTCAGTGTGATGGTTTCATGTACAGGGAGCTTTCTATGGCTTTCATGTCAACACACCTACCACTACCCTCAAGGAGAGCATGCATACTCCCACCCCCCAGGGCGCCGAGACGCACCCTCTATCTCCCAAACTATCCCTCACCCGACCCTCATATATTGTGTTCGAGCATATATATCTCCAATATATCTTGGCAGAAGTTGAAATTTGTGTGTTGTCTGCAATATTGGGATAATTCCACCACCCCTCAATGAATTGCAACCCCAAAAGGTTTCAATTTATAAGGCACAGACTCATGTTTTTGTATTTGGTAAGTGGGTCCCTTGTCTATAGATCTTGCTTGGAATTGTTTTTCGTGCCAATCCGCCTCTGGGTGGCGCCATCTGGGGCCAAGTTAAAATTGCATCTCCAGACAATAACTTTTGAAAACCTTAAGGATTCTTTCCAAATTTGGTGTGTGGGTACCTTGCCTCAAGATCTGGCTTGAGAATGTTTTTCATGTTGATTCATGTATAGGGGGACCACCTGAAAGTCAAGTTAAATGTTTCCAGACAATGACTTTTGAAACCCTGAACCGATTCATTCAAAATTTCGTGTGTAGGTATCTCGCCTCAATTTCTAATTTGGCATTGTTTTTCATGCCGATCCGCATATAGGTGGCGCCACCAGGGGACACATTTGAAATTTCCGGACAATAACTTTTCAAAACTTGAATGAATTCTTTCCAAGTTTGGTATACATGTACATTACCTGAAGGTTTCGCTTGGGATTGTTTTTCTTGTCGATCTGCTCATAGGTGGCGCCACCTGTATGCCGAGTTAACATTTTCTATTTCCAATGTCAAGGGATCTTGCCTCAAGATCTCGTTTGGGATTATTTTTTATGCCTATCTGCCTGTATGGCGCTACCTGTGGGCCAAGGTAAAATTGCATTTCCGGACAGTAACTGTTGGACCTGAATGGATTCTTTCAAATTTGGTATGTGGGTACCTTCCCTCAAGCCATCTTATGGGGCCATGTTAATGATGGTTTTCCTAAGTTTTACGTTTTTACTTTCTTCACAAATAATGAATGTTTCCTTTACTAAAGATGCAAAAGTGATGCCGCCTCTATCGTATTCGATCGACTGTATCTAGTTGCTTCAATATTTGGCATATGCATTCCTTGTGACAAGATGTTGATTGCGTTTCAGAAAGATCTACCTGTAGGTGGCGCCACTGGGGTTCTTTCCGTTCTTTTGTGCTGCAAGCAATAACTTTGAAAGGCTTTGAAATGTCGCTCGAAATTTGGTTTCCGGGCAATAACTTGAAAACTTCTCTTCCCAAATTAGGCATGCATATACATTGTACCTTGCCATGAGATGTTGCATGGGATTGTGTTATCCACTTCTGCTTAGAAGGTGACGCCGCCTGTTGACAAAATCTGAAACGTTTTTGGCCAATAACTTGAGAACTGCATGCTCATCGGATTCTTCTCAAATTTAGCATGCATCTACCACGCCAGGAGATGTTGCCTGGGATTGCCATTCACTTGCACTTACAGGTGGCGCCCCCTGGGCAGGCCTTCAAGTGCCTCCTATATTTCCTATATTTTTCAGTCATTCCTATAGTTCCCTGTATTTTACTCAGAACCTCCTATATTTCCTATATTTTGACTTTTTCTCATGAAAACCTTCACCAATGCTCTGAAATGAGTCCATTTGGCATGGGAAAATACATTGCAGAATGAAAACATTTAAATTTCTCTTTCTTCAACCAATCAGCAGAACGGGTCTCCTGAACCACCACAACTATGACCGCATTCACTGGAAATAATTTTATTAGGCACCAAAAAACCACCAATTTTGGAACATACAATGTAGTAGCTACCTGCCTTACACTTCCTTATTTTCTATATTTTTCTATATTTTATTAAGAAAATTCCTATATTTTGGCAAATTTCCTCCTATATTTTCTGCTATATTTTCACTGTGAGCCACTTGTAGGCCTGCCTGGAGGCAAAATTCCAAATTTGTCTCCGGGTAATACCATGACCTAACATGTCGCTTGAGATTGCGTTCCGCCTACTTACACCTACAGGTGGCGCCACCTGGTATTAAAATCAAAATTTGTTTTCAGCCATTAACTTGCGAACTGCTCATCGGAATCTCCTCAAATTTAGCATGCATGTATCATATCAGGAGATGTTGCGTGGGATTGCCTTTCGCTCACTTGTACTTACAGGTGGTGCCACCTGGTGGCGAAGTACCAGATTTGTTTCCGGGTAATAATTTGAGAACCGCTTGTCAGATTCTTCTTAAATTTGGTATGAATATACCATGACATCTGATGGCGCTTGGGATTGGCCCTATGTTATTCAGCGATGTTCCCCTACGGACCCTGTTGCCTCGACGGAGGTCTTTGCGCTCATCCAGCGCTTGTTGCTTCTTTGTGTCCGTGTACGTCCGTGCATGCCTGTCTGAATTTTCCGCAAGCGATAACTTCCTAACGCTTTGTTGGATTGTTCCAAAATTCGGCATACGCATTCCTTGCGACAAGACGCCAGTTGGTATTGCATTTCAGCAACATCTGCCTGAAGGTGGCGCCACTGGGTCAAAATGGGTCTTGCTTCTTTGTGTCCGTGGACACCTGTTAACATTTTTCACAACTGATAACGTCCAAATGCTTCGTCGGATTCTCCCGAAATTTGGCATAAGCATATCTTGTGACAACACGCTGGTTGCTACTTCATTTCAGCAACATCTGCCTGAAGGTGGCGCCACTGAGTTTCGCTTTTTCCAGACGTGGGTTGGTATTGCGTTTCAGCAAGATCCGCCTAAAGGTGGCGCCACTGGGTCTTGTTCTAATGTCCTGTGCATGTCCGTGGTTTCCATTCAAATTCTTCACAAGTGATAACTTCCAAATGCTTTGTTTTATTAGGCATCCCTAGGTGTTTGTCATTTTCTTCTTTCTTTCGCTTCTAGCTGTTTAGCTGTTTAATTTCATGTCGCTTTAACTGAAGAACACCATTTTCTTAAATTTTGCTGTCCAGTCCTTCTATTCCACATCATATGATTTACACTAAAGCTTTTGCAGGAACCATATTTTGTTTCAGAAGTATAATATGAAATAACTGGCGGGGGGATAACTGGCTGTTTTTTTTAATTTCGTGTCATCTTAAATGAAGGACAACATTTCCTTCAATTTTGCTATGAAATAATTGTATTCCACAGCATATGATTCACCCTAAAGCTTCTGCACGAACCATTTGTGTCCACACGTGTAACTTAATATATTAATTACAACTGAGTTCCTGAATTGAATTCGACCTTGTGGTTTTTCAGACTGACAGATGATGGCATGCGGTTGTCAGTGTGATGGTTTCATGTACAGGGAGCTTTCTATGGCTTTCATGTCAACACACCTACCACTACCCTCAAGGAGAGCATGCATACTCCCACCCCCCAGGGCGCCGAGACGCACCCTCTATCTCCCAAACTATCCCTCACCCGACCCTCATATATTGTGTTCGAGCATATATATCTCCAATATATCTTGGCAGAAGTTGAAATTTGTGTGTTGTCTGCAATATTGGGATAATTCCACCACCCCTCAATGAATTGCAACCCCAAAAGGTTTCAATTTATAAGGCACAGACTCATGTTTTTGTATTTGGTAAGTGGGTCCCTTGTCTATAGATCTTGCTTGGAATTGTTTTTCGTGCCAATCCGCCTCTGGGTGGCGCCATCTGGGGCCAAGTTAAAATTGCATCTCCAGACAATAACTTTTGAAAACCTTAAGGATTCTTTCCAAATTTGGTGTGTGGGTACCTTGCCTCAAGATCTGGCTTGAGAATGTTTTTCATGTTGATTCATGTATAGGGGGACCACCTGAAAGTCAAGTTAAATGTTTCCAGACAATGACTTTTGAAACCCTGAACCGATTCATTCAAAATTTCGTGTGTAGGTATCTCGCCTCAATTTCTAATTTGGCATTGTTTTTCATGCCGATCCGCATATAGGTGGCGCCACCAGGGGACACATTTGAAATTTCCGGACAATAACTTTTCAAAACTTGAATGAATTCTTTCCAAGTTTGGTATACATGTACATTACCTGAAGGTTTCGCTTGGGATTGTTTTTCTTGTCGATCTGCTCATAGGTGGCGCCACCTGTATGCCGAGTTAACATTTTCTATTTCCAATGTCAAGGGATCTTGCCTCAAGATCTCGGTTGGGATTATTTTTTATGCCTATCTGCCTGTATGGCGCTACCTGTGGGCCAAGGTAAAATTGCATTTCCGGACAGTAACTGTTGGACCTGAATGGATTCTTTCAAATTTGGTATGTGGGTACCTTCCCTCAAGCCATCTTATGGGGCCATGTTAATGATGGTTTTCCTAAGTTTTACGTTTTTACTTTCTTCACAAATAATGAATGTTTCCTTTACTAAAGATGCAAAAGTGATGCCGCCTCTATCGTATTCGATCGACTGTATCTAGTTGCTTCAATATTTGGCATATGCATTCCTTGTGACAAGATGTTGATTGCGTTTCAGAAAGATCTACCTGTAGGTGGCGCCACTGGGGTTCTTTCCGTTCTTTTGTGCTGCAAGCAATAACTTTGAAAGGCTTTGAAATGTCGCTCGAAATTTGGTTTCCGGGCAATAACTTGAAAACTTCTCTTCCCAAATTAGGCATGCATATACATTGTACCTTGCCATGAGATGTTGCATGGGATTGTGTTATCCACTTCTGCTTAGAAGGTGACGCCGCCTGTTGACAAAATCTGAAACGTTTTTGGCCAATAACTTGAGAACTGCATGCTCATCGGATTCTTCTCAAATTTAGCATGCATCTACCACGCCAGGAGATGTTGCCTGGAATTGCCATTCACTTGCACTTACAGGTGGCGCCCCCTGGGCAGGCCTTCAAGTGCCTCCTATATTTCCTATATTTTCCAGTCATTCCTATAGTTTCCTATATTTTACTCAGAACCTCCTATATTTCCTATATTTTGACTTTTTCTCATGAAAACCTTCACCAATGCTCTGAAATGAGTCCATTTGGCATGGGGAAATACATTGCAGAATGAAAACATTTAAATTTCTCTTTCTTCAACCAATCAGCAGAACGGGTCTCCTGAACCACCACAACTATGACCGCATTCACTGGAAATAATGTTATTAAGCACCAAAAAACTACCAATTTTGGAACATACAATGTAGTAGCTACCTGCCTTACACTTCCTTATTTTCTATATTTTTCTATATTTTATTAAGAAAATTCCTATATTTTGGCAAATTTCCTCCTATATTTTCTGCTATATTTTCACTGTGAGCCACTTGTAGGCCTGCCTGGAGGCAAAATTCCAAATTTGTCTCCGGGTAATACCATGACCTAACATGTCGCTTGAGATTGCGTTCCGCCTACTTACACCTACAGGTGGCGCAACCTGGTATTAAAATCAAAATTTGTTTTCAGCCATTAACTTGCGAACTGCTCATCGGAATCTCCTCAAATTTAGCATGCATGTATCATGTCAGGAGATGTTGCGTGGGATTGCCTTTCGCTCACTTGTACTTACAGGTGGTGCCACCTGGTGGCGAAGTACCAGATTTGTTTCCGGGTAATAATTTGAGAACCGCTTGTCAGATTCTTCTTAAATTTGGTATGAATATACCATGACATCTGATGGCGCTTGGGATTGGGTTTCGCCCAATTGCGCCTACAGGTAGCACCACCTCGTGTCAAATCTAAATTTGATTTCGCTCATCGGATTTTTCTCCAATTTGTTATTCAGATACCATGCCATGATATGTCTCTTGGGATTGTATTTCGTCTGCTTCTGCATACTGGTGGCGACACCTGGTCGAAAATCTGAAATGTGTTTCTTGCAATAATTTGATAACTACTCATCAGATTCTTCTCAAATTTGGTATTCATATGCCATAAGATGTCACTTGGGATTGTGTTTCGCACACTTGTGCCTACAGATCAAAATTTGGTTTCCGGGCAATAACTTGAAGACTCCTCTTCAGATTTTTCCCAAAGTTTGTATGCTGATACATGTACCATGTCATGAGATGATGCTTGGGATTGCGTTTTGCCCACTTGCACCTACAGATGACGACACCTGGTGGCAGATTTAAAATTTGGTTTCCGCACAATAGGTTGAGGATGCATTCAGCTTCTCGTCAAATTTGGTTTGCAGATAATATGCCTTGAGGTGTCACTTGGGGTTGCTTCTCGGTTACATAATTCCCATGCTTCACTGCATGGAAACTATATTACAGAAGCAATCAACGTTCAGTCAACCGTTCTGAGTTGATTTTAAAACTTGAGACGGCAGAAAGACCCTTCCGCATCCAACGCCTATGAAGTAGCAGTTACCTCCCTCATGTATATCCTCCGAGATCAAAAATGCTAAAAAATATTGCTGCCATTTCGGCGGGGGACTTATATTCTTGCATTTACCACGTTTACCCCTGTGGAGGCGTTAACTCCATCAGACGTTCTGGATGCTCATCCATTAATATCAGATGAGTTAACTGTTTAGCTGATTTGTCATCATGCACAGCTCCCGAGTTAGTGTATCTAATTCCACCTGAGCCGACGCCAGGGGTCATGTGGATATTTGTCTCCATATGAACAGCTGCAATAAAAGCGTGGCTAAGATACTCAGGCTACATCTGAGACTCCACAGTATTCTCGGGTTTGAATGTGAGGTGCCGAAGAGAGCTTGCTTGCGAAATCATATATTTGCGTTTTAGTCGCCAGACGTCGTCAATGTTTCCTACCTCTTGCATATCGCCAAACTTGGAACATTTGATTCTGCTGGGGCTGAGGAGTTTCGCACGTTAGTGCTTCCTCGTGTTATCAATTACTTTCTTTCAGTGTTGACAATGACAGTCGGACATTAAAACCCCATTTGCAATAGTACAAGAAAGTTGAATTTGGTTTGCTGTTTGTAAATTCATGAATCAAAGTCTGATACTTCTAACGTGCAATTCCGTTTGAGAAGTGAAATGGTGACTGGTTGTGGCGCATTTGCAAGCAGCTAACCTGATGTGCACGAGTGCCAATTAAGGTGGTGATAATTATCACAGCGAGTCATGTAATTCCATTTGTTGAAACCAGAGAAAAAGGAAGTGATAGTATCGTACAAGATAATGACATATTTTTTTGCTACCTCACTTTTCCTCTACTTCATTATTTCGGAAATACGTGAAATGCATGAGCTTTTAGAATTATGCAATGCAATTAGCAAAATTGAACGTTCCTATTCGGGTGCAAACCGGGAACATCTGTGTGATAATCGATTTAGTTTCAGTTTTTAGTCAACGAGATTCGAGCTCAATTCAAATTCACATTAGCTATGTATTTTCCTGCGAATTTTCTAAAATAAAAAATAGAGATCATGATGAAAACAGAAATGTCTTATTTTTTCTACTCAAAATTTGAATACAATTAACCTACGACTAGCACAACCCTGCAGAACTCACGGAAGAAATCATGCACTTGAACCACAGCTGGTGCCCATAAACTAGGCACCTCTCAATGCAGCTCCGTTTTCTAGATGTTCCGATTGAATATTTTATTTAAGCCCTAAAACATACAATGGGTGTTTATTCTGCACCGACCAAAATTTTTCATCTTTACTCCCACATACGGTCCGAAAGGGCAATGCAGGAAACGACATTCGATATTATTTGTGAAAATGAGCCTTTACTACGTTGTTCTAGAATGATTCACATGTTAATATCTCTATCTATTGGAACATCTATGTGGAAAGTTGTACATGATAGCGAATTATAAAGTGTTCGAGGGTTTCTGGAATTACACGTATTGGGATTATGGACCCAATGGTTCTGGCCACTTTCTCCGATAAACCAACATTGCAAACGGTGTCTCATAATATTCAACCGTATGTACCTCTCATCGATGACCGTACCTTCGATGCATGATTCTGCGGTGTTTTATTATTCTATCTCAACCTGGAAGACATTAGTCTGAATGGATCAATTGTATTCCCTAGACGAGGATCTTACATTTAGTTTGGGACCACTCGAGTCTGAAATATTTCCTCTCTAATCTCAGCGATAATCAAGTTGGTACCTTGACCTCGGAGTACAATTGCACTGATCTAAGACTACATCCCTATTGTCTGCGGTCGTATTAATGAGAGTAACCAAGGCAGTTGACTCAATTACTGAAGTCAGTGCATACAAACAATAATGCAGTGAGTAATGGGATAGAGTATTGAAACGGATTTAAAGCACTGTTGTGCCAAATGCTCATTGTTATATTGGCTATTGTTTCTAGCTGCCCTATTCAAATACTTAAAATGTAGGCTGAAAGTAAGCTTGTCAGCGTGGGTGTGATTCACTCCTCCAGATGTAGTTAATATAACAGTATTTTCGTTATTTTTGGGATTACACTATCATAGTATGGCACATATTCCATTGCTGAGAAAAAGCAGCTAATATATCTAAGCGGTTGGTCTGACACAGAACAGGAGAGTTATAGTGTTCAGTCGGAATACGAGATAAACAAACTGAAAAACGTAAACAGTATGATGCGAATTCCACTTGAAACATTGGAAAAATAACCATTTGATCTAGGTCATCCCGTTATATACTGGGAATAAAAATTTCCACAGCTGACACTGAGTTTATGCAGATTCGCATTTGAAAACAGTAGCGAGTCTAACTGTGACTGGAGTTATCATCTATTCTCATTTAAACGTGGTCAGCTGATTCTATTTGGACTATACATTCAATACATACTATAATATTCCATATTTATTTTTGTCATCACAGCTCAAAATAATAATGTATTTTTTTTTACATAATTGGATTATTATTATCTCAAGCATCAGTGACTCGTTGAGTGATGTCCAACTGAGCAGGGTTCTCCGCTAACCAGATTACAGTTTACAAACTGATTAAATAATAAGACGTGAATTTGTGAACATTTGTGATTTTGTGAACAATTTCATGAATTTGATATCTTCTAACAGAATCACATCCCGGGAACAATTAAATTATTCACCAGCCATCTGATGTATATTGGCCGACTCAAGCCACATGTATGTGATATATTCTCAGAATGGAAACATCTATTGTTTACAGGTCGTTCCATAGCACAAGAGTCCTGATGTGCAGCGCCCGAATACCATTCTAGAGAATTTCCTAGGACTAATATTGAAAAGAGAATATGTGTCATTTTCCGTTTTTCTGTTTTGAATAGAATGCATTTCGTATAAGCACGTAATCGTAGTGCTAGTGCTGTCAGTTCGTGTCAATATAAGTGTTTAACCACTATTCACTTGGCTGTCGTTCATCGGCATATACGCTTAACCGCAGAAGCGTGTTTCACACGGCACTCAGTGAGTAGGTGAGTGAGTAGCGTTAGTGTTGAGCGTTTTGCCACAGTTAGGCGATATAGATATATTATACTCATTTGTCCTTCTCAACGTTTTTCTCATTCGTCACCATTTTCATGTTCCCATTGGAAATGATCTTTTTAGCCGGCGTACAGTATTGACTGTGTGGAGTGCTTCCGATCACACATATAACACTCTATATCCTGAATCTGACAGGGAACCATTTGAAAAATGTTCCCACAAGAACATGTAAAATAAAAGCGTACATGAGACAACACATATCACGAATCGTTAAGAGATTCTTGGTATGTGCTTCAGAATAGGTTAACCAGAAGACTATACTGTGAAGTCATGTGGCTCTGCCAGTATGTCGGCACCTCTTCCCACTTCCCTTACATGCGTTGTAATTTCAGAATCAAAGGGAGATAATCCAAGTCGAGTCCACGTAATTGGAGAATTCCAGATCTCTCAGTTCTTAAAATGCTCTAACCAATTAAAAATAATTAAACTCTAATTGGTTTTGGCATTTTTCATGGGATGGAAATGTATACATGTATATAGTAATAGATTATCGTGTTACGGGTTTGGTTACTGGATCATACGCCTATTCTTCGTAGAGCAGAGTATCAATATCGTGTGACGCTGTTCCATGCGCTACAGAAACTGTCATCACCAAAAGTTGGACAACAAGGCATTCTAATGTTGTCATATATAGACACATGAACCTGTCACAAAATGATGAGATTCCAGTCGCGATGTTTTACTGATAAAAAATAAAAAATAAAATCTCCTCCATCCAATCCGTCACATCCATCATGATGGTCCTCTGGTTTTGATTGTTCTGTATCCAAGTGCCACCCTAAGAATGTTTTGTCAAATCATGCTACATGCGACTTGATTTGATTTTGATTTGATTTGATTTTTATTCACCATTTATGAAAGAGATATAAATACATAACATATATAAAGAAAATTGTATGGCGGGAATAAAATCCCATGGGGCTTGTTCTATCCCTAATATAATATAAAACTGCAAGGAAGATGGCATAAAATTATAGACTAAGGTTAGAAATCCATTTCCAATGTTGCTGTGAAAATCGGTCAGTAATCAATTAGGTATGATTTGATTTTAGATTTAAATAGAGACATGGATGTAATTGATTTCATTGTGGAGGGTAACTTGTTCCACTCACGAGGTCCTATAATTTTAATAGTGTAGAAAGATAAATTGGTTTGGTAGAAAGATCTTTGTAAATTAAAAGAATGACCCCTGGTTTGATAAGAATGAACCGAAGATTGTTTTATAAAAAAATGTCTAGAACTCATGGGTAATTTGTGGGGGCAATGAACAAACTTATATACTAACAGCAGAGATGAGTATAGGTTCAACTTGGGTATGGTTAAAATGTTCAACTTCTTGAATAAGGGTTCCGTATGGTCAAGTTTTTTGGATATGGTAATGACTCGTAATGCCCGTTTCTGAAGTATAATTAAAGGCTGTAAATGAGTAGAATATAAACAAAAAATGATAACTGAGGAATACAGGAATTTGAATCCCAAATTAAATTATACAAATTTAGTAATAGTTTATCAGATCAAATGCCAGTTCCTGGGTGTTCCAGTTTAGGCCGCTTGTTCGCTTCATGCTGCTAGTGTTCAAACTGGTCAGTGGTTGTACACTTCATGCAATTATTCCCTATACATGATGCAATGAAGAATTCTATTTTCGTTTTCCGAAGTGTTCGTCATTTTTCCACTGTTTGATGTCACGTTAGACCGGTTTCGCACATAACAGTTCAATCAACTTGGATATATACAGTATGCAAGTTTAGCAGAGATCCGCGATAAACACAAACAAAACAGTACCTTGATCAGATTTTCAGTTGTCAAACGGTGTGTTCCACTACCTGTTTCACCTCAATCAGATGGCTTACGGGACGAGTGCCTCACCCACGGGTCTCCAGGCCTTGCTCTGGTTTCCAATATGACCTCTGTGCCCTGCCTTCGAATCCTTGTCTGACACTTTAGTGTCTGTCGAAGCTCGTATGCCGTGTCAGACATTTTCCCTCGTATGGCCATCATGTTGGGGGGTAAATTTGTGCGCACCGTTTTCCTTGTGTTGCGTAAGGGGGAAGTGTGCGATAGAATTATGTCTTTGTCCGAGTCGGTCAGGAGCGTGATTATGATTGCTTGGGGAGGATCGGTGTCGCCATACCTTGGTTTTTAAGACCAGGTCGTCGTGGTAGCCTATGACATGAAACGAACACGATTTTCTCCACGACATTTCGGTCTAATTTGAGATCGTCAGTGAGAAATTTTCGGACCACGTTTTCTGTGTTTTCTCTCTCGCCCTCCATCGGAATTCCATAGATTCTCAAATTCCGCTTTCTGTCGTGAATTTCAGAAAGTGTAACTTTTTCTTGTAGAGCTCGTATGTGTACTAATAGTTCCTCCTTTGTTTGCGGGATTTCTACAGTTTTTTATCTTTTCAATTTCATCTCCATAAAAATTTAGTGAAACGGAGTGTGTGTCTACTTTTTTTGCCAAATCCCGCATAGCATTTTCTACTCCTTTTATGTCAGATTTCAGTGTAGAGACAATCGTGTCCATTTTTTTGTTTAATGTGTCCTGACCAAGTAGAATTTCCTTCAAGGTTGCTTCTATGCTTCCACCATTGGACTGTTTTGCCGCCATATTGTCTTCTGTCGACTCACCCTGTCCCTGCCCGGGCTTGACCACTGACACTGTTTTGTGAGAACTTCTCAAAGAATAATTTGAGATACCGTCTTTTTGAGTATCCCCAGATGACTTGTCTTTCTTATTCGGCATTTAGAACATAATTGGCGATGTTCTCATCTCTGACAGAGCGAAACTCTGAAAAAAACTCAGGAGCAAATTTCCAGCCGTGTGCTCAGTTCCGCCATCTTGTAAACTTGACATTATATAGAGGAGAAAGAACAGAGGCCACATGCGATCGTAATTCTTCAATAATCTTTTTGATTTGACAGACATGTGTCTGTTACAAGGTTGACATCAGATCCTGACATATGATAGACAATACTAATAGCAAGCATCAGATCCGCCAAATCAATAGTCATCCCCTGGAGAAATGATAAGAGCACAAGATGGTTTCCTGCAAGAGAGAAGCTGTCAACGGTTTTCAATGATGTCAGCAAGACATAATAATGTTCTTTACATAAACTTCTAATCATCATTATTCTTTATCCACAGTATGTATCTCAGTCACGCTTTGATTCTGTTCGTTGGAACACCATAGAGATGTAAAACATATGCTGTTCAAACGGGATTCCGTTGATGGACGTTTCGTCCCCGAGGTTTGCTCTCTCTACAAATCATTGTAAGTATTGTTTTGTGACTGATAAAGATGGGAGATACTGAAGCGCTTGGTCGGCGTCGGGCCTCACAGACATGTGTTCTTAATAAGAACTTGCATTCTATTAATACTGCCTCGTTTTGGGCCGTGTCTTCTATCCAACGGTCACATAGTTCATCATTTTCAATCAGATGACTTTAAAGGGCTATAACATCATCACTCTTAAATATTTGCATCTAATGCCGCTCAAGCCGGTGATGGAGGCTGCGCGGTTTTGCCATTCAACATGACCATATGAGTCATCACAATAAAAGCGTAGCTGGGATTCAAATCATCACAGCAATCAATCTTGATTCTTTCGAAGTTTTTAAAAACATGCAGTCAGTATATTTGCCTGTGGGATCATATGACTTCCTGTCAGTACCACGGCATCGTTTTCCGCCACCCATGTTATGTTGCGTTAAAGTGAAATTAGAAACAAATTACGAAATTACGCGCCAAAGATTTTGCACGCTACGACCGTTTGCTGTCGTCAGTGTACGATATATAAGAACACTTGAATGAAGGAGTTTGATGGCATAACCCGGTATGATGGACAAGAATGTCCTGGTGATTAGTGTCCCTTTCCATATCCTATTCTATTGCAACCAAGGACAGACTTGTCCCCAAGGTGGAGAAACGTGTCCTAGCTGGGTTAGAAGAAAGGGTCGGACACTCTCAGCCACCGGACATTCTTAGCCTCCACACCGGTTTGACAAGTTTTTGCAGTAATAATCTGTGGTGTTCAATAAATTCGCCACAGGGTTCACATAATCCAGCTAATCCTATCAGACGAGATGTGTATACACCGTTTGCAGATCCTTCTGGAATTCATCAATGGATGGAGTACGTCGACGTGAGAGAAAGTTCTAATCGTACTTGTAAAGATATAGGCCCAGACATGAAGTTCCATCTGGGCTATGAGTAGTTTCCTTCAAATCCAGTTAGGCGGGGTATATATCCTTCACAGCGTCGCTAATATAGGGATTGTTTGTGCAAAGAGATTGTTTGTGTAGCGTTTGGTGAATGAGAAGGAACGGGATTTGGAATGGCTATCTTTTGACAATTTCTTCATATAGGCGTATTCATACGAGAACAGATATAGCTCGGCCAAATGTGGTGCACAATTTGTATCCATTAGGTTACCTATACGCTGTTAGTAACTGGTATTTCCGAATTTCCCCTAGATATTGTTAATGAGAAATTTAACCCTATCTGGCCTTAGAGGTCATTTCGCCCGCCCCTAAAAAAATTTCTTAGTCCCTTGAGCTATGGGGCTGAAACTTACCACACTAAACCCCTGGGTCAAGTTCTACCAGAGAATGTAAAAAAAATCAAAGGGGCCACTTAGATGACATCATAGAGAGGTCATCTTCAAAAAGACATTTTTTGGTCGATTTTTCGGTCAGATTTTCGATATTTTTATTGATGTATTTTCTTTGCAAAAACAGTATGATCAATTAGTAAACAATGGTCTGATATGAAATAAAATAGATTTTGCCCAATTTTTAACTAAGAAAAGCAGAAATTTTGAAGAAAAATGACGGCAGCATCACTTTTCTGATAATCCACATTGCCTCCATCTTGAATTTACTCATGATCCTCTACTCGGGGTTATCTGAATATGCTTAAAATTCCCATAATCTGATAAACTAAAAAGTCGCGGACTGTCAGCTTTCATTTTTTTTTATCGTTCAGGAGATAAGTGGGGGGGGGTAGTTTTTTGTAGGGGCGACATAGTGGCTCCGCAAGGCCAGATAGGGTTAAGCCACTCTATTAAAAAAAGAAACGTCCAAAAGATGATATACTTTACGTGCACAGACCCGGAGAGAACCTTGGGACTTCTGTCATTAACATACCGTGGACCTGTTTTATTGAACATCGATATTATTAATGAACTAAAGTGTTCAATGTCGTCCTGATGAGAAATAGCAGTACAGAGAGTCGAGAAATTCCCAGTAGATACATGTCTGTACGATGTGTGTCCTTTCGTAGACTTTTTGAGTTTGTATGTATCCACATGCATTTGACTTCTGATTTTCTTGAAATGGCAGCATAATAATTCCGCCAAAACGATTTAACTACCTCTTTTAGTGGTTTAGTTATACCACTTCTGCAGCCAGCTATGAGTTTAGCTTTGCATGGTGTTTTATGCATTTTGGAAATCCAGTACAATGTTGGTATATCGGTATGAGTGGGAGGAAGGGAAATACCTCTTTCCAACCAGTCAGCGAATACTGTAAGCTTCACTTTTGCCTCGTTTCAACCACTAAACAAGGTACTGTTGAAGCGCGCTATAAGGATGATATTTCGATGACCATGAGATTGATATTTCTCGGTTTTCTATATTTTGGTCGCTTTATCAGGAATACTTTAAGGTCCATATTGCACACTATATTAAGGTTACTAGTCACAAAATACATGTTTTATACATGTCGATTCCCAGTCACACGTATGGGTACTGGACGTGTATTCGTTCCAGTCTTTGACGGCTGGCTTTAGAGTAATTAAAAATACTACTTGCTACCGATTTAGTGTACTGGTCAGAAACACACGGCCGTTCCGCGAACTTGATTAATTACGTACAGAATTGTGAACGTCTGCGTCATTTAGACTTCTGGGGATGTTCATTTGTCTAGTGCTATATCCAAATACAAGTTTCAAGAATAACCCGTCAAGTGTTTTTATTGGACGATATAATACATGATTGATGGTATTTTGTATTCGGACGACACAGCTTGTTGAAACTCGTTGGTCAATAGATTTAGGATCCTCAGAGGTAGCGCACACCATTGGGCGTGTAACATAATTACAAGCGTCTAGTCCGTCATTCATAATCCAGCCGTCGTCCATTAGAGAATATCACCATTGAACGTATACATAAGTAACATAAGCCCGCTAAGTGTGATCGTGAATCGTCGATCTATTAAAATTTATCCGAGCATGGCTGCGGTGTACTTGTTCTTGATGTTGAATAGTTGGGTGATATTCGGTTTGTTACATTGCCGAATCCTTTAACATTATCATTTAAACCAAGTTCCAACATCCAAAATAGATCCGTATCCAGAATTTGTCTATCAGATTTAGGGGAAAACGGTGTGACAGAAAGGCAGACAAAGTTTATAATCTGGATATTAAAATTACACCAGCCATGGTCGGGGGCAGGAAAGTATTTCCCTGTAAGCAGCCGCTTTTTCCACCCAGATTTCTGAGGCCATTCATTTTATGATGTCGTCTTGCCAACATGCAGTTAACCACATTTCTTACAGAAAACCATATAAATACAATTAGTTGTTAACATACAATTAGTTGTTAACATGTCAATTAACAGAATAAATTTTACAGTTAATGACGAACTGAATAATTGGACATGTGAGGCAATAACTAACGTTGCTGAACCATAACAAATAACGTTAGGGCAATGCATCAGTTAAATTCTAGAGATCTGTAGCCGTGACCTCGCCAAGTAAACTGTCGATATATTATAGTCAGGAAATAAGAAAATACAGAATAATACCTAGGGTCTTACAGTAAAATCCATACAATTACTATTTGAAGTTTCCGAAACCATTTGCTGAGCATTTCGATCAGATGAGATACAAATAAACGAAAAGAGGGCTCAAATCGTATACTAATAGTAGCCATTAATCATTAACGACTAACTTGAGTCTTCGAAAAGGTCGCTGTTAAAGGGGAATTCTTGGCCGGATCTTCTCTAACAATAACGGTTGACATTCAGGTATTTAATTGCAGCTTAACCTAATCGGACTGATATTATCCTGTCAAGACTTGATCTATGGGAACCAAATAAGCTCAAGACAATTTGAACTGGCCTATTATTATTAATAATATATCTAATGTTTGGACATTAGGGTTGATAACAACAAAAAATAAGACTTAGAAATAGGACTTATGGTAGGTTTGGTTATGTTTATGTTCCTACGAAGTAGGCTACAGATCGCAGTGAGTGAGTCAGTCCATCCGAGTCCTTTCGTCGGCAAAATAAGGAGAACCATCGACATTAGAACCTTGATTTTTGGCACGAACGTGCATTAGGGCATTGTTACCAACAAGTTCTGAGCTGATCGAATTCTGCTGAAAATTTGATTTATAATTTTTTTTTCTATTTATTGATAGCTCAGCGAGTGCACTGTCATGCCCATCGGGAACCCTTGGCTGTATGTTTCACTGTATATATAACACATGTTTCACTGTATATATAACACAGTATAAAACGTGATGGGATAATGAAATAGGAAATGCTAATTTTCCATCATTTGTTAGTGCATTTTTCTACACTGCTATTACCAACTTGGCAGCCTACACACAATTCAGTATATTGTTATCTAGATATATGTAAACTGTGGCCTTTAACGTGTATCCTATTTCACATCCTTGAAACATTTCCTCACAGACAACATCAGGCTCAAGTTCAGGTCAAGTTACAGTTACGCACTCGTGGTGAAATATACTACATCAACCAATTAAATAACCCAGCAGAAGAAAGATGTGCCATCATCCTTCAGAATAGTCTGCGTGAGCAACAACGATAAAAGTTTACTGAGGGGGAAACAAAGCCATGACGGCATGTTTAAAGGGTCTTAATTTAAGTTCTTCGGGTAGAATTTAACTAGATAAAGTAAGTAGACGTTATTTATTCGTCTTTGTACCGGTTATGCTCAGGAGAATGGCATGAAATCATTATCTTGTGCAGAGAAGGTGTTGGTCTTGAGTTGAATTACCGTAAACTACATAAATGCTACATTTCTACTATAGTACTATATATAAAAATTTGTTGTATTGTTGGGAAAATAATGCGATTCAAAAAGTTGTTTTGAACCTGGACAAGGGCACTGAAAACCATTAAAGAGATCGATATATTTTCACACGTAAAGCTTGAAATCTACTGAACTTTTTTATTATTCAATCTGTTTCCTTTAGTTAACAAATTGTGAAATTAAATCGGCGATCGTTATTTATTTTTGGAATGAAGGCGCATTAGGAGATTGTTACCAACAAGTCTTGAGCTGACCTACTTTTGATGAAAATTTCTGGTGATTTCGATTCTGACTTGGGCGGTGCCCATCTTAATATAGGCAGGATTCTAACTGGGGGCGGGGATTTCCAAGAGTTCAGTTCGCGTTCCGAGTCCTAATGCCTACTCTACTTCGTAGGTCCTGTGACGTTAGTCACACTGCTCATGTTTTTCACTGCTGTGGTATATTGTCTTAGGAAAGCTGATTGGCTAAAATATATACAGTTAGTTAAGTTGAAGGAAACACTAGAGAATATACGTCTGACGTGTTCTCTAAATTGAACTTTTCTGTACGGTTGCAGAATTGTGCCAAACTACACGACATGCTTTATTCAGTTTTAATCGGTATTTGCATTCTTGTCGTGATTTTCCAACTTCAAACGTTAGATTGAACAATGAACAAAGTGTTATTAATTTACATTCCGAGTTCATATAGAGACATCGGTATTCCTACGAAGTAGGCTACAGATCGCAAATTGTCCGGTAATGAGTCAGTCTGTCCATCCGAATCCTTTCGTCGGCAAAATAAGGAGAATCGTTGACATTAGAACCTTGATTTTTGGCATGAACGTGCATTAGGGCATTGTTACCAGCAAGTTCTGAGTTGACCGAATTCTGATTAAAATTTGATTTATAATTATTTTTTTTATTATTTATTGATGGCTCAGCGAGTACACTGTCATGCCCATCGGGAACCCTTGGCTGTATGTTTCACTGTATATATAACACAGTGGTGGGATATGCCATCCGTAATTGTTTTTATGAAATAGGAAATGCTAATTTTCCATCATTTGTTAGTGCATTTATCTACACCGCTATTACCAACTTGCCAGCCTCAAAACACACAATTCAGTATATTGTTATAGATATATGTAAACTGTGGCCTTTAACGTATATCCTATTTCACATCCAAACATTTCATCACTGACCACATCAGGCTTCAAATTCAGGTCAAATTACACACTGATGGTGAAATATCCTACATCAACCAATTAAGTCAGCCTGGTGCAATAACCCAGCAGAAGAAAGAAACATGTGGTATCATCCTTCAGATTAGTCTGTGTGAGCAACAATGATAAAAGTTTACTGAGGGTGAAACGAAGCCATGACGGCATGTTTAAAGGGTCTTCTTTTGGTAGAATTTAACTAGATAAAGTAACTTTGATCATGATGTGAAAATATGATAACTTGAGGGTTTTTTTGTACCTCTTGAATATTGACTATATATCACACTTGGATATAATTTAAACAAAAAATTACATAAAATATGTCTAAATTTTTCTTGTCATTTCAAATCTTGATCCATTTTGATTCCTTGATTAGGGGATACAGAATCACTGCCACGGAGTGTGTTGGTGTGTCACAGCAATGCAATTCCGATTCACACAACGAAGCTGAGGTGGTTTAACGTTTATCAATGAAGAAAATCATCGATCAACCGCCATAGAATATAATGTGAAACAAGAAAACCGGAATAGTACATTCATCAGATTGCCGATACCCAAAATGTGTTGTCTCATATATCTAGATAACAACGTGATGTAGAGACGCTATTTATTCGTCTTTGTACCGGTTATGCTCAGGAGGATGACATAGAATCATTATTATCTTGTGCAGAGAAGGTGTTGGTCTTGAGTTGAATTACCGTAAACTACATAAATGCTACCTTTCTACTATAGTACTATATATAAAAAGTTGTTGTATTATTGGGAAAATAATGTGATTCAAAAAGTTGTTTTGATCCTGGACAAGGGCACTGAAAACCATTAAAGAGATGTAAATGTATTTTCACACGTAAAGCTTGAAATCTACTGAACCTTTATTATTCAATCTGTTTCCTTTAGTTAAAAAATTGTAAAATTAAATCGGCGATCGTTATTTAATTTTGGAATGAAGGCACATTAGAAGACTGTTACCAACAAGTTCTCATCTGACCGACTTTTGATGAAAATTCCTGGTGATTTTTGATGAAAATCACTGGCGATTCTGATTTGGGCGGTGCCCATCTTAATATAGGCAGGATTTCAACTGGGGGTGGAGATTTCCAAGAGTTCAGTTCGCGTTCGAGTCCTAATGCCTACTCTACTTCGTAGGTCCTGTGACGTTAGTCACACTGCTCATGTTTGTATCGTGTGTACTAGAAATGGAATCACATCAAGGGAGACAACTTTGTATTACACAAGTTTGCAGGGCCACATTCAAAAAGGTAAACATTTACATGTAGTTGCGATTTAAATAATAGGCCATAGGCCTACATGGAATAATTTTAAAAAAATATTCAAGATGACCAGCTCACACCCCAGTCCAGATAGGTTTAAATGTTTTCTCCTCAATTATATAGGCTCTGACTTGACTTAATTAGAGTAACAGATCAAGACAGGAAGCATTTCACCCTATCTTAACGAATGGGAGTGCTTCCACATAATTAAGGAGGATATTTTGTGATGACTGATCACTCATAAATTACAAGCGTCTGGTCCGTCATTCATAATTCAGCCGTCGTCCATTAGAGAATATCCGCGTCCAAACAGTATTAGCACCAAATTCAAAAAGATAATCATAGTATACATAAACCTAGGTTTGTTTCCCGCAAGAGAGAAGCGGTCAACAGTTTTCAATGATGCCGGCAAGACATCATGATGTTCCAAAAATATCAAATCCGTATCGCTGATCAGTATTCTTAACCCATAATATTCGTTGTAAAGTCGTCATCTAAAGAATGATGTATCTCAGTCACGCTTTGATTGTGACTGTTCATATGAGTACCATGAGGATCTTGAAGTACATGGGTTCATACGGCCCCTAGCCCCGGGTTAAGCGGAATTAGACACAAGTTACGAAACGTAACGCCATAGATCTTGCACGCTACGCTCGTATTTTGCTATCAGCATGCGATATGTATCGCCAAATTTGAAAACTTTGAGTGGAGGCGCTTGGTGGTGTAGCCCTGTTTTATAAGTTTCTGCAACAATGTTTTGTGACGTTGATTAAAATCGTCACATTTAACACAGGATCTAGCAAATGCTACTAGGCGTGATATGCCTCTTAAAATGCATAAAACACGATAAAAAGATCATAGCTGGTTCTAGAAGATGCACCACCAAGCTTCTTTCGACACTGTAGACGACGGTCATTCAAGGTCTGATTGCGAGGTGCCGAAGGAGACTTTCCTTTGTCATATGTTTTCAGAAGTTTTCTCACCTCTTGCATATCGCTCTAACTTATGGTGGGATTCTGCTGTTGGACTGTCAATCTCCGAGGCCAGTCCTCTTTACATGTCATTCGACAAATATAAGTAGGTTAATTGTTTTGAATGGAAATTTAAGCCGTACGACGTCGGGCATTACAGGATAACTTTTCTGGGTGTTCTTCCATTTGCCAGGTTTACCCCATGTTGATGTGTCTACTCTATCAGACGTCCTCGGTGCTCATCCATTAACACCAGATGAGTTGTTTGTTTGAGTTGATCTGTCATCACAGCTCCGGGTTAGAGTATCTAATTCCGCTTAAGCCAGTGCTAAGACCGTGTGGATATTTCGTATAGTCGCTACATGAACCTCTGCAATAAAATCCCTGCTGAGATACCAAGGCTACGGTTAAGAATTCACCGTATTCTTGGGTTTGATTGCGAGGTGCCGAGGGAAGATTTCCTGTGGAGTCATATGGTTGCTTTTTATTCGCCAGACGTCAATTTTTCCCACCTCTTGCATATCGCTCCAATTCAAGATCTAAACAGATTTTGAGAAAGTTATTACGCCACTATTTCTAAGATCTCTGGCGTTGAATGTATGTGGATACTGAAAACTCAAAATGTCTTGGCTTGGGTGGCTGGAAAAGTTGTAAAGATTGTAAATACTATTTTGAAGTCTTTTTAATGCGTTTCATGAACTATTTTATAATTTTATCCTACATCCCAAATTCGCTATATTTATGTCGTCATGAAATAACTGCACGTACGTTCATTATATTGTAAAATGATTACATATCATTCTTATAATTTAATGGGGTTTTGTTATGATATTTTAGCTGATGTGAGCAGAAATTCTGGGTCATTTAGGACTTCTACGAAACACTGCAGTGTAGGGACAGAAATGTTTGGGTGAGCTGTCACGTCTTGAAGTCCACCTTAATGGTCACGCTCGAACATCATTTGTTATATCATGAGATAATTGGTCTGCTTGGATTATCATTGCAGGAATGGATGAAATGCATGCTGATAATATGATAGTTGAATAGGTGCTGGTAACTCAAGTTGAAGCAAAAACGTAAAATGTAACCTACTGGACTAAATATTCTTGTAATTTTATATTGTCTGCAGTATTTGTAATATGGTTACATTATAGATGTTTTCTATAATGTGAAAAAGGATTAAACCTACCTGGCCTTTCCGCGCCCTGTTGTTTTTTTTTTGTTGAGAGTTGACACTCCGTGACTTTGTAGTTTATCCCATTGGGGTCACGATGAACCTATTTGCATAATTCCAAGCAGAGGATCATGGGAAATACAAAATGGCGAACATGTGAGATACCAGAAAAGTGATATATCCGTCATTTTTCTTCAAAGTTCTTGCTTTCTGCGACAAAAACTGAGCAGCAGCTATTTTATTTCACATCAGATTATTATTTACTAATATATCATGCAGCTTTTGCAAAGAAAATGCACAAATAAAAAATTAGAAAAATATGATAAAAATGGTCCAAAAATGTATTTTTTGAAATGACGTCATTGTGACGTCATCATTGCGGTCATCTTGGATTCTACATTTTCTGGTAGAGCGAGACCCAAAGATATAATGTGGTAAGCTTCAGCACTCTAGTCTTAGGGATAGCGAAAATATATAGGGGGCACTCTCCGCCCCCACCCAGGCTGCGGTACACCCTCAAATCTCCAGGCAGCAGATAAAGTGTGTCGTCCATCATTCATCGCTGAACTATCCAAAATACTCCTGTTCATTGGTATTCTACCTGGACAACATGAATTGTAAATCCCCAGGGAAGATCTCAGTGCGGTGTCAGTTCTTACACATTGATCACTATCAATGAGTCTGAAAGATTTCCTCTTTAACCTCGAATAATTACGTTCATTCTCACACCTGGGAGTAAAATTACAGTGGGCAGTTATCCATTGCGACATGAAGATTGGCCAGAGAAAGACAACCTGAAATCAACCTTATCTTGAGAAGAGAGGGACCTGGAATTTTGCTACCGTAGGCAGTTGAAACTTTCTCAGCCAGGCCTATCAATTTAGGATTATTATAACACTATAGTTGCATACTCCATCGACGAGAGCACAACGGGCAAATCGAAAAGGGTGGTCACGCGGAAGTGAGAGTGCTTCAAATTATTATCTTTGAATTCAACTAAACATTGTCTATTTTACTTCGTGTTTTTTAAAAGAAAACTCGACAAAACGATCGGAACAGCCACCTTGGAATATGATGTCACTGTGAATTCATCGGAGCTGCCGTCTTGGAGTCCTTGTCTTCTGTTAGATGTTGATCAAAATTTAGAGTACGTTTGGCTTCCTACTCTCAACTATGATGCTACTGCAACACTCGGGATGGCCGAATTCCGCTTCCCCAGTCATTTTTTTCTCTCGTTAGTGCTCCGGTATTGTAAACAAGAGAGCGGAAGGGGGGGGGGGGGGGAGGGGGGGCGAATCAGTGCTTTCCACAGGCGGCGGTACACCTCAAGATAGGGGTCGGCAAATCGCCCAGGCCAAGATCGTTAATCTCAAATATTCGAGATACTCAATGTTAACCAAGAAAGTTTCATTATAAAAATAAGTGAAAAACATATTACACGCTTTCTAAATGGCATTGGTATAAATAAATCTTTAAAAAGACATTTCGTCTGTCTGTCTACCCATTCCATTTGCTGTTAAATCGATAGCTTAATATGTTTCTGTTTAAGTCATCTGGGTCTTGTTCATCCAAGATAGGACGTGGTCTTTTTCGAAGGTCACAGAGGTCAAAATGTCAATTGCAGTCAAATTGTCTTTTGAACACAATATCAGGCAGACAAACGAATTCATAAATGTGAATACTAGTCATACATACTTGTCAATACATTTTCCAAAGAACGAGTCTCGATGTTTAGCACAGTACTGCCTGATATGGCACCTTTGGATCAATTCTGCTCTGTGTCCGTTTTCCAATATAACGGAAGCGAAGTGGCGAATAACAGCGAAATTGACATGAAGTCTGGATATTTTGCGCTATGCTTTATTATACGGCGGTCATGTTCACTCAGAACTGGACTTATTGCCAAATATTATGAAAAGCTATGCTTGTGAACGCAATATCCCGAGACAAAATTTGCGCTAACGACTGCTGTTTACTACAGGATTGCCTGGATTTGTTTTGAGAGGTACATGGTTTGATTAATGTTTCATAAAACATCCGTGCCTGTGAATTGTTTTTCCATTATAGCGAGACTGTGTTAACTGGATTAGAGACGTAACGGGAATTCAATAGAGATTTTCTGTGAACAATCTTATGAATTTTGAGTGTTGTAATAGAATCATTGCTCAGTAGAAATTTAATTATTCATCAGACATCTGTACTTTATTGGCACATTTCAGCCAAGTGCGATATATGCTCCCGGATACTTTTCCGGTGCAGTTATAGATATTGTGTTTTTAGCTAGCGTTTCAAGGAATTACATAGCATCTCGAATGAGCGAAACAATAGGGTAACATTCAGAACTCGATTTTGTTTGAACTGCCCAGTCTCATTTTTCACAAATTAAATTGAGTAGATGATCAGTTCATCAGGATGCAAAGCAGTTTCGATGTGTTTTTAAAGTACAAAACGTTAATCAACGTTGATTAACCGTTCTATATTTTCGTTTAGTTTTTCAAACGATATGGCGATTGTTCTAGGGTACCATAATCATCGTAGGCATAGGCACACATTAGTCTCGCAGTGACCTGTATGCACCGACACACTCCATTACCAATACTTTTTTATAACACTCTTAATCATTTTTGCCTTTAGCGGAGAATGCCGTATCACGCACTGGGCAGTAATCTTTCTACCGCAGTGAGTTTGAAACCATGTGAAGTTCGTGTCCATCGAAAGAATGACCAGCTTTTGTAGCAAGCGTCGGCTTGCTTCTCGTCTGACAAACTGTGGGCAGGAACGTGGAACAGAGGGAACTGACACGCAGTCATGGCAGTCAATATCATTGTATCCATCCAGGGGCCGTGATTTTTTCTCGATTGAGATTGTTTTTCCTGTATCTCAGCCACACTGTGTGATCGTCCATAATTGACCACCTTGGACGAGGCGACCATACTGACCCTAGATTAAGGGACACCAGATACACGAATCGAAGAATATGGATCATATTAGTTCTGCAAACCCACTAGATGGAAATTGTGAGCGTCAGAAAATATTCATCAGAGCAAAAATCGGTAACATTGTGAACTTTTATATGATCGATACTGATCATACAGTTTCAATTTTACCGCATTTTGTATCTATTTTGAATCGAAATTGTTATATGTATACCATATGACGTGTGAAGCGGAGAACAAGCGCGGGGCATGACACGTGCTCTGACGCGTTTTACATATATCACAGCATGTGCCTATTATATTAGTAGTCGCGAGAGTAATCAAAACTCGCCTACTTTTGTACAATAATTCGCTCACTTATCGGTTTTTCTCTAGTCTCCTACAAGGTTAATTCATTTCTGCCCCGTTATCGTTCCAGTCTTTTGTTCCGGTTTTCCTTGTCCATAGAAGCCTCATATCATAGTCCTATCTGCCCAATGTCACACACATCAAACCATCATTTTTGCCTTCTCATGCACCAGACTCCTAGAATCACACCCATATCAACCTAAAGATAGCAATATAGTATCCCATATTTTCATACGCCGATTAACAGTAGCGAACAATGTTTTTTTTATCATCATCAATGACCCGAACATGGCAGTAAATTGGCAAGACAGATTTTTAAGAAGTATTTCCTAAGTTTATATATGTTTTGTTATTAAGCTGGAAATATTTGACAACTATACGCTTTTGCTTCTTGTTATCTAGGATGAAAACCGGCCTTATGAAAACCTTGATTCTGATTAACTATTTATATTATTTGCGATAAAAAAGCTTTACATATATACCGATGGTCCAGCTTATCTGACAGTTTAGAACCGGAATGACTGGTTCTAAATGGCTGTCTACCAGCGGCAGCTGTGAAGGCAGCATAAATTGCAGGAAAACAGACAAAAATCCGATTGTGTATTCCCTAAGGCTTCAAAGCGATTGCCAGACAGCTCTGACCAGCCACTTTCACATTAAAAAATGGAGAAAGACCGCGCCGATGAGTTAAAAATTGGAAATCTTTCAATGCTCCAAATCTCCGTCACAGAAGGCCCTATGAGAATGAGATTGATTATAACTCTTATTGGTTTGGCAACATTTCACAAATACCAGTGGAGTGGAGGTATATAGTAATTGCTTTTAGCGTTTGACGTTTGCCCTGTTAGCCATGTCTCGGCTGCTCAGCTCACCGATTTGAAAAGATGGTTCGTCACTGATCAACTTCGAAAAGCTAAAGAGAGTAGTTGGATAGCATGTCAGGTATTTATAGATTAATCGGATAGATGCATCTGGCAGAGTTACAGAATAGGCATAAAGCATGTGATATAGAAATTGCTGTATTCTAATTGAACACGGGAGGACATAATAAAGTATAAAACACCAGGGACAAAACCATGTCGGACGCAAAGTACTACTGTGGTAACAGAATGTGGACAAGTAAGAATGGGAGTAAGTAACAAGTAAGTGAAAGCTTTATTTATTAGCGCCATAGGCTCAAAAGACTATACCTATTTTCGAGGTTCGTTTCAGAGATTTAACTCGGTAATTTATTATCCATTAAAACCTGTTACATTTGGACTTCAGAACAGGAGTAGGGTAACTCCGTAAATAATAAAGAAAAGCTTTTTGTAGATTAATGTATCGATATATATTTATCCATGTCATCGTGAGGAATGGTAGCTTACAACAGGTCCCATGAGTATAGATAATCAACCAGGTAAACATACGATGAGTAATGTTATAACCAATGATCATCAAATAACTTAATATGAAAATAACCAAAAGTTGCCCATAAGAATTAATCAAGGAAAGGAGAGGGGGTTACAACTGATCATGTCTACTTATACATGGTGTAGTAAAATCACGGTCTAACCTTAGTCTCTTTAACGTTTTTAAAGCTACCAAATCCTCACTGTGTGATATGTGGTATCGACTTGTATCATACAATGCAGTTGCATCTTGAGAATACGCAGATGACTTTAGCCGTATGAGGCAAGTCGAGTGAAATATAACAGGTGGTATTGCATGCGATTACTACAAATCCAAAACGGCTACTAAGATGAAAGAGAGATGAACATGTCATACATTCAATTATGACAGTAGCACGAAATTCCTCCTCGTCAAATAATAACTCTTCGCAGCTTTCATCATTTGTACTTTCCTGTGTAACATATACCAACATTTTGACACATAGCAATTACAAGCGTCTAGTCCGTCATCCATAATTCAGCCGTCGTCCATTAGAGAATATCCGCTTCCATAATCCAAAGACCTATTCCATATTCCATATTCCATATAACAGTATTAGCACCAAATTCAAAAAGAGAATCATAGTATACATAAACATAGGCTTGTTTCCTGCAAGAGAGAAGCGGTCAACAGTTTTCAATGATGCCGGCAAGACATCATGATGTTCCAAAAATATCAAATCCGTATCGCTGATCAGTATTCTTAATCCATAATATTCGTTGTAAAGTCGTCATCTAAAGAATGATGTGTCTCAGTCACGCTTTGATTGTGTCTGTTCATATGAGTACCATGAGGATCTTGAAGTACATGGGTTCATACGGCCCCTAGCCCCGGGTTAAGCGGAATTAGACACAAGTTACGAAACGTAGCGCCATAGATCTTGCACGCTACGTTCGTATTTTGCTATCAGCATGCGATATGTATCGCCAAATTTGAGAAACTTTGAGTGGAGGCGTTTGGTGGAATAGCCCTGTTTTATAAGTTTCTGCAACAATGTTTTGTGACGTTGATTAAAATCGCCACATTTAACACAGGATCTAACAAATGCTACTAAGCGGCATATGTATACGCCATATGCAGGTGCTACTGGAATATTGCTGTCCAGAAAGGGATAGTTTACGATGTCGAAATTGTAATCATCTCTTTTGTCATAAAGTCGAAGAGAGAGAATGCCCGCTTCATTTTTATAGAGATATAGATCTAAATATGATGTGCCTGTAGGGCTGTCTGTAGTTCAAATCCAGTGAAGGTGGATATATATCCTTCACTGCGTCATTTATATAGCGATTATCCACAGCGAGAAGATCGTCTATATAGCGTTTGGTGAATGAGAATGAACGGGCTTTGAATGGATCGGTTTTTGAAAGCGCCTGCATTTCGTCATATTCATAAGAGAACAAATACAGGTCAGCCAACAGGGGTGCACAATTAGTACCCATTGGAATACCTATATGCTGCTAATATATTGTGTTGCCAAATTTCACATATATATTTTTAATGAGAAATTCATGAAACTCTATAAACAAAGAAACATCTCTTGTATGTAGTAGAGCTAAAGAATGCTTTATGGCTTCCGACATTAATATATCTACGATCAGTTAACTTGAACACAGATACTATTAATGAACTTAGGCGGACAATAAGGTCCTGATGAGGGATTGTAGTATAGAGAGTCGAGAAATCCCATGTGGATACATGTCTGTACGGTATGTGACATTTAGCATCAAGTTCTTCCGTAAGACATTTTGAGTTTTTCAATATCCACATACATTCAACGCCAGAGTTCTTAGAAATAATGGCACAATACCTTTCTCAAAATGCTTTTACCTCCTGAAGGGCCCTCGTCAATAAGGTTGATAGAAGCTTGGTGGTGCAGCTTCTAGAACCAGCTATGAATCTAGATTTGTATGGTGATTTATGCATTTTGGGAGTCCAGCATAGTTTTGGTATGTCGTTATGATTGGTTGGAAGACAAATACCTCTTTCCCTGGGAAACTTTTTGTGATTGTTAAATAAATCTTCCAGAGTAAATGCAGTTTGGGAGTAAGTAGACGTATTTGATGAAGATATGTCTACACTCAATTCTTTAACCAGCACCTGGTAAAAGTAATATTTACATATGAATATTATATTATTCGGAGCTTTGTCTGCTGGGACTATGACGAATTTACTCTGGAGATTTGCTAGAACTTCTTGCGAATTGAGGTTTCTCAGTCCTTGTTTTGCTTGGGGAAGAGTACTTCTGTCAATATGGCGGATTGTTTCAACGACCTTGATCTTGGTGAGGTCCAGCCAATCAGCGAGTACTGTAGGTTCAACTTTTTCTCGCTTAGACCAATCAATAACGTACTGTTCCAATGCAGACAGGACTATCTTCTGGTCGGCCTTCAGATTTATTCTTCTTGGCTCTCTATATTTAGGTCCTTTCGTCAGGAGTAATTTCAGATCCTTATCACTCACCACATCAAGGTCACCAGTCACAATATGTTTGCATGGTGTATAGATAAAGTTCGACGATTCACAATCACAACTATAGGCTCCTGACGTGTATAAGTTCCAGTCAAACTCCTTGACAGCATTGGAGTAATTGAATATTTTGGTGGCTATAGATTTAATATACTTATCTGAAATGCAAGGAGGTTCGGTGAACTTGAAATAGCTTGGTACAGCGTTGCGTACCTCTGGATCATTCAGGATTCGAGGTAAATTAATGATGTCCAGTCCTTTATCTGAGTAGTTGAGTTTCAAGAAAAGCCGATCTTGAGATGTTTCGATTATGTTCTCTGGACGATACAACCGAAAATACGCTATATCTTGACATACTTTACTGATTTTTGATGGTATTATATTTCCTGAAGACGCAGATTGTTGTATATCTCTGGCTATTTGATCTAAAGCTCTCAGAGGTAACGCATACAGAACTGTACGTAAGCTATGTATACTATTGGGTGTGTTAGTTAAACCCACTAAGTAATTTAAAGTGATATGAACGTGAATCGTCGAATTATTAAACTTTCGCCAACCATGGCTGCGATGTGTCCGTTGATGGGGTTTAAATAGTTGGGTAATGTTGGATATATTTGAACGGCGGTTTGTAGCATTGCCGAACCCACTGACATTATCATTTAAACCAAACGGAAACACTGATCCAATTTCTAGCATCCAGAATAATTCCCGCCCTCGGATTTTTCTCTCAAATCCGAAGGCGGAATCCTTAGTAGATGGATAGACGACGTCTATGATCTGAATACTAAAGTTATCCCAGCCATGGTCGGGTCCCGAAAATGTTTACCTATGAGCAATTGCTTTTTCCTAACGGATTTTCTGTCTTGGGTGAGCTTGCCAACATACTGTTGACCACACTTCTTACAGGAAACTAAATAAATACAGTTTGTAGTTTGTCCAACAACAATTTGTTTCACTTAGGCAAAACTAAAGATACTGGATTTATACTCCAAATAGTGTTGTATAATATACAACTTTATAAACGGTGTTGTATGTAACACTTTTTGTTGCTGTGTTGGGCACCAAATAAGAAAAACTGGTAGTAAGCTGATCTGAAACAATGCCCAGATCTCAACGATTGCAGCACCAATTACAGCACGTCAGTACATTTTTAGATTATACACTTTTCGTTTTTGTCAATACATTTCTATTTTTCATTCAGCGCAATCATGCTGAGTATAATCTACGTCCACGTCCTTGAGACAGTGCGTGTCTGTCTTTATTGACACTACTTACACAATATTAACCAGGATGACAGGACAAGCTTCGTCCAGATACGTCAAATAGATGTATTTTCTTAATGAAGAAGAAAATCTGTCTTGAATTCACTCTGGTGTAATGATTCATAAATCTATGCCGCCTACAGCGTTATCAATATTTTAAAATCTACAGGGCTACGCGTGCACCAACAAGAAAATTTCTTGACAAAAAATCATTATGATATTGAGGAAATTGACAATGCTATTATATTTAATATATTGTGAGATAGAATGTGCTAAAGATTTCATCGCGATAACTATTTTAGGATAAGAAATATATGCTCAAAGGTGACAAACGAATACATGCATTTGAACACTACGTGCCCTTTTGCATGTTAAGTAAAGGAAACATTATTTGTGAAGAGGGTAAAAACTTAAATTGGAGAGATATGCAAGAGGTGGAAACACTTGACGACGTCTGGCGACTAACCTGCAACCATATAACTATACACGAAAGCTTCGCTCGGCACCTCGCATACGGAGGATTCTTGGACGTAGCTTTAGTATCTCAGCCGCGCTTTTATTGCAGGTGTTCATGTAGAGACTATGAAGTATTCACACGGACCCTAACACCGGCTTAAGCGGAATTAGATACGCTAGCTCGAAAGCTGTGATGACATCAGTTCAAACAAATAACTCATCTGATGTTAATGGATAAGCATCTGATGGAATAACCTGGGTCAACATGGTAAATGCAAGAATACCCAATCACATACATATATTTGTCGAATGACATGTATAGAGAGCGAGCCTCGGTGACTTACAGTCCACCACCTGAATCCTACCATATAGAGATGATAAAACTTAGGAAAACCAATTTTAACATGCCCCCCCAACCCCCCACCCCACCCAAGGTGGTACCAACTATAGGCGAATCCGCACAAAAATATCCCCAAAAGCTACCTTGAGGAAAGGTACCCACATACCAAATTTGGAAAGAATCCGTTTAGGTCTTCAACAGTTACTATCCGGAAATGCAATTTTACCTCGGCCCACAGGTGGCGCCACGTATAGGCATATATGCATTAAAAAAACCCAACCCAGATCTTGAGGCAAGATCCGTTGACATTGGAAATAGAAAACTGAATCTGTTCAGATTTGCCAAAATATTAACTTGGCTTACAGGTGGCACCACCTGGTGGCGCCACCTAGAGGCGGATTGGCACGAAAAACAATTCCAAGCAAGACCCATAGGCAAGGGATCCGCTTACCAAATTCAAAAACATGGGCCTGCGCCTGATAAATCGAGACCTTTTGGGGTTGCAATTCAAATTTCAACTTTCTGCTAAGATATATTGGATACATAAGCTCAAACGCAGTATATGAGGCTGGGGCGAGGGTTAGTTTTGGAGATAGAGGGTGGGGCTCGGCGCCCTAGGTGTGGGGACATACTCTCCTTGAGGGTAGTGGTAGGTGTGCTTATATGAAGGTGATAGAAAGCTCCCTGCACATGAAGCAACCACACTGACAACTGCATGCCATCATCTGTCAGTCTGAAGAACCACAAGGTTGAATTCAATTAAATTCAGGAAATTGAACAAGTGCACAGTGTGCACCCAAACTTTAAGAACTCAGTTGTAATTAATATAGTAAGTTACATGTGTGGACACAAATGGTTCGTGCAAAAGCTTTAGGGTAAATCATATGATGTGGAATACAATTATTTGATAGCAAAAAGGAAGGAAATGGTGTCCTTCATTTAAGGCGACACGAAATTCAAAACTAACAGGGGTTCGGTACTGTGGGGATTACCCCGCCAGTTGTTTGATAGTATACTTCTGAAATAAAATATGGTTCGTGCAAAAGCTTTAGGGTAAATCATATGATGTGGAATAGAATGATTTGATAGCAAAATTGAAGAAAATGGTGACACGACACGAAATTCAAAACTAACAGGGGTTCAGTACTGTGAGAACTCCACCGTTTATTCATATTGCACTTCTGAAATAGAATAATGACATCAACCTACTAGTAATTACTATAAAGGAATATATTGTAGGTGATTCGGCATGTGTGTGTGTATAAACAATGTACCCTGCATCTCATACTTTAGGTTAGTATCACATGAGTATATGAAAATTTAGGAAGGGGGGGGTCGGGCGGGGCTTAATTCAAAAGACATATCATGGGGCCGCTGTGGACAGGAACAATTTTCTAAGTCCAAAACAGGACATGGGCAGGGACAAGAACAGGGACAGAAACAGGAACACGGACATCCACAGACATCATTTAGAGCCCTATATCGAGCTTTCCGCAGCTAAAGCTACGGGCTCAATAAAAATCTATTCAGTTTTTCAGGAACTATTATCCGCAAATTAAATCTTAACATTGCCTTCAGGTGTCGGCACCTATAGGTGGATCAGCACGAAAAACAATCACATGGTCTTCTTACCTGTGCCTTCAACCTAGATTTGGCAGAGATGTTCTTGTATTGTCAGTGGCTTTAAAATCTGGAATACAAGCGTCTAGTCCGTCATTCAAAATTCAGCCGTCGTCCATTAAAGAATATCCGCGTTCATAATCCAAAGACCTATTCCATATCCATATAACAGTATTAGCACCAAATTCAAAAAAGACAATCATAGTATACATAAACATAGGCTAGTTTCCTGCAAGAGAGAAGCGGTCAACAGTTTTCAATGATGCCGACAAGACATCATGATGTTCCAAAAATATAAAATACGTATCGCTGATCAGTATTCCTAATCCATAATAATCGTTCCAAAGTCGTTATCTAGAGAATGGTGTATCTCAGTCACGCTTTGATTGTGACTGTTCATATGCGCACCATGAGGATCTTGAAGTGCATGGGTTCATACGGCCCCTAGCCCGGGTTGAGCGGAACTAGACACAAGTTACGAAACGTAACGCCACAGATCTTGCACGCCACGTTCTATTTTGCTATCAGCATGCGATATGTATCGCCAAATTTGAGAAACTTTGAGTGGAGGCGCTTGGAGGAATAGCCCTGTTTTATAAGTTTCTGCAACAATGTTTCGTGACGTTGATTGAAATCGTCACAATTAACACAGGATCTAGGAAATGCTACTAGGCGAGATATGTATACGCCATATGCAGGTCCCACTGGAATATTACTGTCCAGAAAGGGATAGTTTACGATGTCGAAACTGTAATCATCTCTTTTGTCATAAAGTCGACGAGAGAGAATGCCCGCTTCATTTTTGTAGAGATATAGATCTAAATATGATGTGCCTGTAGGGCTATCTGTAGTTTCCTTCAAATCCAGTGAAGGTGGATATATATCCTTCACTGCGTCATTTATATAGCCAGCGTCTCTGTTTAATTCATTTGTTGGAGAAATGTATATACATGTACATGTTCCAGGGCCTAAAATCACCATACACAATTGAATGGCATGACTGTGAACCAGGAACTGAATGTACTTTAGATGCAAATGGCTTCAGACTATTTTGACAGTTATAACTGTGAACCAATACACAATGTATAACTATTAATTTGTACATATTCTTTAACATGGCAGTGTGACTAACGTCACAGGACCTACGAAATAGGGTTTGATATAATTTAAGTGTGTACTCGAGAGATGACTTGGGGGCCCTGTGTGCTACCATGAGAGAATTTATATAGCATCTCTAAATTGACAGTGGGAACTATTAACTTTTCCAGATGTCATCGCTGGTGAGTCGTTAGCATAGCAACTATTATCGCCCTCAGTTTCTATTACCATGGGCACTGATCAGCCCAGCAGTACAGCACGAGGTGTTGGGAGGAGAGTCCGAGAGAGCGGGGCACCCCCACCCCTTTTCTCGGCATTAGGAGATTTTTTCAAATTAGCGTAGGGAATGGTGCTCTGTCAGAGCAGTTGAGAAGTAAATGTTTCAAGTCCCAAAATAAGACCGGAAACTGGAAAAGAAACACAAATTTGAAGTGAGAACGGTCAAGATCAGAGATTTGTTAGAATGCAAGAATCAAAAGAGAGCCATTCTCCATGGATATATTTATTTGGCATTCAACTTCAAGGTACCTCATCTGAAGAGAGTACATAGTAGTAATCAATGAACAATAAAGCACACACGAAAAAAATAAACAACTGGTTATAGGTTACTGAATTTAAAACACAACGATGATCTTATTATTGATCTCTTCAGTAATAACAGATAATAGGGTCATTGTTGTGTTTAAATTTAGTAATTTCTCTCATAAAATCCAGTAATTTTTTATTTCTTTTTGAGGTAGAACATTTTTTAACTAATGACTGAACTGAAGAAATGATGCAATGTTGTATAGGCTGGATATATAAAACGTGCAGTATAATATGCCTTCAACGGAATTCCAAGACCAGCAAATGAGTGAAAACGGATACCATCGGAATCATGCTGAGAAAACCTATAGGGCTGGGGCTTGGTTTGGCCGGCCACGCTTATCAGCAGCTACCCGAATTATATTTCAATAAACGTGGTGACTCGGAAGCCCGTCTCCCTAAATTTAGCCCTCACAGCTGTTTTGATACAAAACTGCCTCGGATCAAATATCCAGTGTCACCCTCGCTCAGAAAAACTGGACCAACAATTCTAACATGTGCTCTAGGCCTGCATCACCGTCAGCGGAGTATTTGCGTCCTAACTGGGCCTACACATGTATTTTGTAATTTAACATCCGAAGACAATCTGATGAACTTTGCTTTGAAGATCCTTTTCGTAACGGTTTTGTAGTCTTTCAATATTAAACCATGCGGCCTACACGAAGCGAGCGAAGACCACCTCAACGATATGGGTGGGAAGATGATGATGAAAATGTGAAGATCAAGAATGAAAGACTGAAGCCAATAAGTGTGCAAATTACTGTTATATATATAAAAATACCAGAAGTGTGCATGACGGGTGGGGAGGAGTGTGTACTTTTAGTACGGTACAATAACGTTTCTGCCCCCCCCCCCGTAGGCCTATATGCAGAGTGGAAGAAATGCTGTCCATCTTATACTATAATCAATCAGTCAAACAATCATTATTGCACAACTTTAGATAAATCCAACATACAACGGCAAAATGCTGCAGTGATAGGATACATATAGGGTGTCTGTTCGAACACATTTGTACTATTTCAAGGATGATGCTAATATTATTTTCTATACTACGTTAACTTCATGTTCGAGTTCCGTAAGCTAAAATTAATATTACAAAACAGAGCCTCACATTTTTATTTTAACATACTTGTCCTTACCGTATTCCTTTTCACTAATACCCAATGATAGGTAATTATAAAATCTGTGTTCTAATTTTTTTTAATCTCATTTTGTAATGGGAGTAATATCGTAATAGGTACAGATATTACTCCGTCTTCTAAATATCAAATCGCATATTGTTGTTCTGTGATTCGCAAATGTGACAAAATCCACACATGCCCTGATGATCACATTGAAAATAGTCCAGCCTCACATGATCGGAATAAGAAAGCAGGAAGAGTGGTTGAAGGTTATTTAACTATTACTAAATTGTAGGCCTATGTTTTAGAATCTGAAGATTTGACCTTAAAAGTTCAGCTTGATAGGGCCATGTGTTTCTGGCTCAGGCCAGGGTATCAGTCTTCATCGGAATAGGGTCGCCTTAATATGGTGTATTTTTATACCACCGCCACGCGCTCTGTAAATGGATACCACCACATGTGATTAGGGGTCTGTCTTGAATCCAAGCCCTGTTTTCTCGGCATGTGTATCAACATTACAGTGAGGCTAAAAATAGATTACTCCAGTTTAATACTAGATTCAAGTGTACTGTTCAACTAGCCATATTATAGATATCTCATTTACATGTAGATCTAATAGACTGATTACGACGTACGAGCGAGCGCACACATGCATGTGTGCTTTTAATATAGATATAACTAAAATATATTTTGGAAGCTGACGTCTTAGAACAACAACAACGACCACCGAAAGCCAACAAATACCCTAACGCTTCTGTGAGAAGATGTTTTTCAAAGTTGCTTGGCGCTTCTGACAATGATTTATAAAATACATGTACATGTAAAGTGATACTCGTGGCTCGGTAAAACTTCGCAGCAGACGAAATAACAACCTCCATTCTCCGATAAAATGATTTGCTTCCTTCATGCATCGTGGCATATACAGCTCGGGAAGCGTGGCGTGGACTATTAGAGAAAACATGGCGGAGCTACCTGGAAACGTATAATGCCGACATATTTTGGCAAGTATCATTAAAGTTACTGATATTTTCGAGTGCTGGGCGCATAATTTTTTTTTTTTTTTTGCTTTAGTGCTGGGCGGCCGAAGTTAGTCCCAGGCGCTTAAAAGTCACAGTGAAGCGTACAGTCAAGGGTTCCCGATGGGCATGACAGTGCACTCGAGTCATCAATAAATAATAAAAAAATAATTATAAATTAAATTTTCATCAGAATTCGATCAGCTCAGAACTTGCTGGTAACAATGCCATAATGCACATTCATGCCAAAAATCAAGGTTCTAATGTTAACGGTTCTCCTTATTTTGCCGACGAAAGGATTCGGATGGACTGACTCACTCACTCATTACCGGACAATTTGCGATCTGTAGCCTACTTCGTAGGAATAAGCTTTAAAAGACGTGCTGCATTCGGTATCGGTGATAACTGCTGAGAAAAAAGGAACTAATCACAATATAAAATACAGTGAAAACTGCTCCCTAAAATACTATGCCCATCGTAGACCAAGTGTAGGCACATATACCAGTTCATCGGTATGATACGTTATGAATGGTATTGTAGAGAGAAAAGTGAACATTTTATCCTTACAGTGTATTACGTGGTGTGCGCAAATAATGCATGTTACATACAGGACATATTTTTTGACAGAATTATTGCTACGCTACAGGAAAATCTCTGTTCACGGATGTGGGTTAGTGTAACGGGTGCTTGTATTCACCCTTAACACTTCGCTAGCTCTGCTTACAGAGAGCCGTGTTCAGTAGCCCGGACATGACGTAGGTCGTCTGCTGTATGCCATGTGCTCTGATAAGTTGTTTATGTAATCGCCGATCGGCATTCATTAAATTCCTGAGTTTACACGAACTGTTTTGGTCCATCAGTCTCGTGACATGGTGTCAAAAGTCCTGAAGAACTAATCTACCACGTAAAAATGCCGAAATTCAACCCACCTGAGAATTTAAACTTCAGCAATCCCGGCCAGTGGTCGGAATGGAAGCAACGACTTCAGCGGTACAGAACTTCCACACAACTTTTCTCCGAAGACGAAAATGTACAAGTAACTTCCTTCGTCTATGCTATGGGCAGGGAAGCAGAAGATATAACTCGGTCCTTCACTTTTGCAACAGAGGGTGACGAGGATGAATATGAAGTCGTCCTGCAGAAATTTTGTGCCAAAACGTAATATCATACACGAGAGAGCAAGATTTCATCAGCTATGTCAGAAACCTGATGAATCGGTGGAAGTTTTCGTTCGCAGATTGTATGAACTTGCAGAGAAATGTGATTTCGATGGGCAGAAAGACGAAAATATTAGGGGCAGACTGGTCGTGGACATAAACGACAAAGAACTTTCTGAGAAATTACAGCTGAAAGCTGACCTAGATTTGGACACAGCCATCCAAATAGTGAGACAATCTGAGTCAGTGAAAAGCCAGATTAAGGATCAGGGTCATACTAGTGCAGCACAGTCTAGAGATTTAGATGAAGCTACAAGACGGCAGCACAGGGGAAAAATTAACACGTCTATGTCAAAACCACAAATAAAACTTGGGCAAACAAACCACAGAACACTCAAAATAGAGCTCCAATTCCGCCTGTCTGTGAAAACTGTAACCGTAAACATTTCCGGAATGCAAAATGCCCAGCAGCAGGAAAGCGCTGTCATGGTTGTGTGTCAAGTGTGCTGTAAATCGTCAAAGAATGTACGGGGTGTTCAAGAAGTTGTCTCCACTTCACGATCATGTAGGTGATTCATTTTTCTTCGGGTCCATCACTTCTGCTGATAAAACTGATGCATGGGAAATAACTCTTGAAATAAATAACTCTGCTGGTCAATTCAAAATTGATACAGGCGCTGACACAACGGTCATGTCAGAAACTACTTACCAGTCTCTACCCTACCGACCGATACTGTCAACTACAAATTCCAGACTGAACAGTCCTGGTGGTGTACTGGATTGTAAAGGCCAGTTCATAGTGTATACTTCTCACAAGGGACTGAAGTATTCTTTTCGAGTTTTCGTCGTCGCCGGTGCGCATGTGAATAATTTGCTAGGTCGTGCAGTCGCGCAGGGCATGGGCCTAGTGAAACGCGTAGATGAAATTCACAGTGACTTCTTCACACAGCGTGGTCTCCTTAAATGTGAACCACTGAAGATTGTGCTAAAAGAGGACGGTAAACCATATAGTATTACAACAGCGCGTGGAGTACCATTCCCATTACTGCCCAAAGTGGAAGCTGAACTTAATCGGATGAAGAATGAAGGAATCATCGAAGAAGTCACTGAGCCAACAGACTGGTGGCGCGCCAATGGTGCCAGTTTGAAGAAAAATGGACAAGTTCGAGTGTGCGTTGACCTGAAAAAGCTGAATGAAGCAGTTCAGCGCGAACGATACGCTTGACCAAAGTTAGAAGATATCGCTCCGAAACTCGCTGGTGCGAAAGTGTTTTCAACACTAGATGCCGCAAATGGATTCTACCAATTGCCTCTCGACAAGGAAAGCTCGAAACTTACCTGTTTCCTGACACCGGTATGCCGTTTTTGCTTTCTTCGTGTTCCGTTCGGAATCAAGTCCGCCCCGGAAATATTCCAAAAGAAAATGGCAGACGTGCGTGGAGACCAAGATGGCGCCGCAGCGTGCATGGACGATTTTCTTGTATGGGATGAAACTGTTCAGGAACACGATCGTCGACTGAATCAAGTTCTCGACAAAATAGAGAAGGCCGTTATTCAGCTGAATAGGGGAAACTGTTATTTCCGCAAACCTCAGATTCCGTATTATGGACACATCATCAGTGGTGATGGAGTACGGTTGAATCCAGAGAAGGTTCAATCTATTCGTGATCTCGCTGCTCCAACAAACATAACTGAGTCGAGACGTACAATGGGCATGATCAATTATTTTGATAGGTTTTTACCAGATTTATCCACAGTCATGAAGCCAATGACCGACTTACTGAAATCTATCAGTGCGAGGGTATGGGGATCACAGCAAGAAGAATCGTTCGCCATGGTGAAAAACATGTTGACCTCGACTCCAGCCTTAGCTTACTTTGACCCAGCTAAGTCAACAACCGTGAGTGCAGAGGCCAGCAGTAAAGATATCGGTGCAGCTATTTCCAGGATCATGATGGGCAGTTGAAACCACTAGCATTTTGCTCTCGCACATCGACCCCTGGAGAGGTCAAATATGCCCAAATTGAGAAGGAGCGCCTCGCCGGATTGTGGTCGTGTGAACGTTTATCCAGATATCTGATTGGTTTGGACTCACTTACACTCCTTACTGACCACAAACCTTTGGTTCCACTATCTTGATAGAACGCCGGTACGATACCAACGTCTTCTTATGCTTCTGAGAAGATTCAACGTCAAAGCTGAATATGTTCCAGGGAAAGATCCAGTAGTTCCAGACACATTGTCGCGTAGTCATTTGACGAACAACGAAGTTGTGACAACAGTCGAAGATGTTGAACTTTATGCTAATCTCGTCGAATCTACTAGACCAGTTCCAGATGCTAAAATCCAGAAGATTAAGGAGGAGTCTCTGAAAGACTCAAATCTCCAGGCAGGCATGAAATTCACGAAACATGGTTGACCAGATCGTCGCCAAAGTGTTCCTGGATCGCTGACAGATTACTTCAGTGTTCGCAGTGAACCGTCGGTGGTGAACGACATACTGTTGTATCGGCATCGAATTGTGGTACCAGTTACGCTGCAATCTGAAATTCTAGACAACATCCATGAGAGTCATCAGGGGGTGATCAAATGTCTCGAGCGTGCCTAAATGACTGTGTGATGGCCTGGCATTTCGAAGCAGATAAAGGAGAAAGCTGCATCGTGTGATTTTTGTCAAATCCACATATCATCCCAGCGGAAAGAGCCATTGAAAACAACTGTGATGCCTCTTAGGCCGTGGCAGAAAATATCTACAGATCTCTTCGAAATCAAGCAGCAGCACTACTTAGCATTTCTTGACTATCATTCACGTTACTTGGAAATCGCGCATCTGACAAACATTTCTAGTAACATGGTAATCGGAAAGTTGACAAACATGTTTGCGCGATGGGGTGTTCCTGAGGAAATCATATCTGACAATGCCGAATTCCAGAACTTCGCTGTGCAGTATAACCTTGTGTCTACCTTCACCAGTCCACACTTTCCACAAGCCAACGGAGAAGCGGAAAGTGGCGTCAGAATAGCCAAGATGATCCATTCCTAGGACTTATGGTTTACCGTTCCACTTCAATTGCAGCTAGTGGAGCGAGACCAGCTCAGCTCATGATGGGCAAACCAATGAGGAGAACTAATTGCACTTGGAAAGAATCTTCGACCAAAGTGGCCAAATCGTCGTGAAGTTCGGAATACCGACGACAAGGCAAAACAGAAGCATCGTTCCAAGTTTGATCGGCGAAACAGTGCGTGTTCATTACCGGATCTTGAACCAGGAGATAATGCGAGAAGTCGGATGGTGAAAAGAAATGATCAACTGCTGCTACGGTAAAACGAGCAGAACCATTCCGTAGATCTTATATTATTGAGACACCACAGGGTACATATCGATGAAACTCACCACACCACGTAAGCCAACTCAACAGAAGGGACCGTCTACACATAGCCAGCCGAATCAGTGATTCAACGCAGCCAATTCTCGATGTTCCACTGATCGAGTCGACCGTTCCACTATCTGAGTCTACTGAGAAACCACGCGATCAACCGACGACCTCAGTGACATCTTCACATGGAAGATCCATTCGTCGACCGTTGAAATTTGATGACTATGTGTGTTAAACAATCACTTAAATTCCAAACAACAAAAGATTGACCTTATATTATTGAATAGACACCTGAATAACTGATCGAGTTCGATATTAAGATTTCGATTGACTTTATCGATTAATTGCTTAACTTAAAAGAAGGAGATGTAACGGGTGCTTGTATTCACCCTTAACACTTCGCTAGCTCTGTTTACAGAGAGCCGTGTGTAGTAGCCCGGACGTGACGTAGGTCGTTTGCTGTATGCCATGTGCTCTCATCAGTTGTTTATGTACTCGCCAGTCGGTATTCATTAAATTCCTGAGTTTACACGAACTGTGTTGGTCCATCAGTCTCGTGACAGTTAATGCAATACTTTCGCAGTAATACTGTTCTCCCAATACATTGTATAGAAAACGAATACCGAAACAGGACTAAGCTCACGGTCAAGTTCACGTTGCCCATGTTGAATACGAGACCTGCAGGAATCGAAAATTCTACATCTGTGTCAAGTCTTTACAGATATTTTCTCGTTACTCCGGAAAGGAGGTATATATATAACTACCTTTCATGTTGTGAAACTACCACAGAAATACAGTGCTTTATAAATGTTGTCCAAGTTGTACGATGGCTCAAGCAACTGTCGCATGCACACCTTCGCTTTTCGTATCAACGTCAAAATCAACGAAACCAAGACCGCTCCGATACATAGGTTTTGAATTATCCCTCCAGTTCAATATATGTTGTGTTTAAAAATGGATTCAAACACTTCGTATCGGTATGTTTTTGCAGTAATGTACCGCTAGGATCTCTATCATATCACTTCAAATCCCTGGATTGATTCGCAATATCGGTATTTGGACCGGTATGAAAGATCTCGCTGCGGTAATAACCTTTTCGTTAGTTGTAAGTCGAGGCAATTACAACACATATAAGGGAAGTGGGAAGAGGTGCCGACATACTGACTGCGTCACATGACTTCACAGAATAGTCTTCTGGTTAACCTATTCTAAAGCACATACCAAGAATCTGACGATTCATGATATGTGTTGTATCTCAGGTACGCTTTTATTGTACCTGTTCATGTGGCAACTTGGATGATATGACCACACGGCCCCTAGCTCCGGCATAAGCGGTATTAGATACAAATCTAGAGAGCTATGATGGAAATGCTCTGACAACTCGTATACTGGTAATTGGTGAGCTGTTTCGCTGTGACAACTCGTACATTGGAGATTGCTGAGCTGTATCGTCGTCAGATGTAAATGACGGCATTTAACACAAAAGACTAGTCTGTAAGGCCCGATGTCGACCCAGCATCAACTTCCCACAAATGCCAACATATATCAAAGACCAAAAGGTCTGTACAGGGGGCGGGCCTCGGGGACGAAACGTCCACCAGCAGAATCTCGCCATATACAGGTAAAAATTACAACACATATAAGGGAAGTGGGAAGAGGTGCCGACATACTGGCAGAGCCACATGACTTCACAGTATAGTCTTCCGGTTAACGTATTCTAAAGCATACCAAGAATCTAACGATTCGTGATATGTGTTGTATCTCAGGTACGCTTTTATTGTACCTGTTCATGTGGCAACTTGGATGATATGTTTGGCCCCTAGCTCCGGCATAAGCGGTATTAGATACAAATCTAGAGAGCTATGATGGAAATGCTCTGACAACTCGTATACTGGTAATTGGTGAGCTGTTTCGCTGTGACAACTCGTACATTGAGGATTGGTGAGCTGTATCGTCGTCAGATGTAAATGACGGCATTTAACACAAAAGACTAGTCTGTAATGCCCGATGTCGACCCAGCATCAACTTCCCACACGTGCCAACATATATCAAAGACCAAAAGGTCTGTACAGGGGGCGGGCCTCGGGGACGAAACGTCCACCAGCAGAACGTTGATACTTATAGATACCAGCACTTATAGGTATCCAGCACTTATAGATACCAGATTTAAAAATTTAACAGACACAAGTTAGGCTGTAGTTTGGATATATGGCGTGATTCCCTATTTGTAAGCTCGTAGTCTCCCGTCATACTCGAGTTGTTTATGCAGTAAGTAGACCAGTTCAGATTTAATCGGTTAGGCAGAGCTTTGTTAATCCTCTCTGGTCTATGTGATTGGAGGCCAACTCGGTAAAAAAACAAAACTTTTCAATCACACCAATTAATACAACTAGGGAGATCGCGGGCCCTTTCTATACTACTCATCGCGCACTACTCATCGCGCATGCGCAGTCGACCCATTTTACTGTAGGGTGCAATCCTGGCCCATGGAATCTCAGGTAGTGAAAACCCCAGGTCTCTCGCCCCACCCTATCCCGCGCCACACTTATGCGACCAGCTGTGCAGTGAGTAAAGCGGAGTAGGAGTCGTCGGAGGAGTCGGCCACGCCACGGATTATACTAGGTATATATGAGGGGCTATAAATTCAAGGGGTATCAACTCTGTCTCAGAAACGACAAACAAGTCAGTGTAGGAATTTGGCAGGAGAGTCACAATGTTCCTCACCCACTCGCTTAAAATATTTGAATGGCAGATTGACGTGTTCTAGGCATGTCACCTGCAGGTGTATTTACAAGAAAGAAAATGTGCATGTGTAAGAAATATGTGCATGTGTACGTTTGGTTGAGTTCCATTTCAGACCCTACATATCATGCAAACAGAGTAAGCTAATGATTATCAAATATAACACACACACACGTCGTCTCATACATTTCCAGTTTGACAGGCAAAGCGTCATTTAATTCAAAACGAACTCCATTAAATATTAATGTCATCATGATAAATGGAAGATGCATTATTATTTACATAAATATATCAGAAATACAACAAACATTCCCGAATCACCTGGAGAGGGGGGTGCGATTTCCTTAGCAATAGTTCATCACGGATGCCGGCTTACCTGTCTGAAGCTAAAAAGAAGTTCCTGAATTCCAGACAATGCACCCAGGGGAAACTCTTAAGCATATGCCTCCCCAATTTAGATATGAGACAATGTTGTTCTTAAAATCATCGTCTACTAGAAGTGTACATACACATAGAAAGTGCATTTTTAGTTGACAGCACAGTCAGATTTTTTAATATTTGATATATGCTTTTTTCTCCGAAAAATACATACGAAATTTGGAAAAAAATATCTGATGCGAAATAAATCATTTTCAGTCGCACCCTAATGGTCACAATGTTGAATATACACAAGAGGGGGTATACAAAAGGTTATTTATTTGTCGCTTCGGTGGTAGTGTGTAAAGTTTGATACCTCCACCAGGAATATATTAACGACAGTAAAGATTGCCCAAGAACAGGACACGCGACAATATGATACTGAATGTGAATGCCCATATTGAATAAAGCAGTGTGCAAAACAGAATGAGCAAACTTAGCAAACACGCGTGTGGAAGGGCATGCACAAATATTCGTAGAAGTAATTGAAATAATTTTGTACACAGAAAAAGACAAGCTGATGCTGTAGATTGGCGAATTAATTTCATAATGAAAGTTCTTTTAATGCCGATGTACAAATATCGCAGAGCTCTGAATTTTGTAAACGGAACGCCGTCCTTTGTTCATCTTAAAATCAGCACCCTGTTCTCGTATGAACTGCCGAAAATATGTCGTTTTCTGAGGTATAGTCGTACAGTTCCCTTTTGTGTTCATTTGCTCAATTTAACGTTTTAGCCCGCTGTTAGTTCCTCTTTTCAGACTGGCTGCAAAATGTGGTAGAATAAACGTTCACCATCTCGTAGTGCCCTTAAGCATGTCCACTGGGGATAATGGAGGTTTCATTGATTGAAGTGTTGTTTTTGTTCAGCAGGTTATATCTCTTATATACACAAATACATAGAGATCTTCTTTTGAGCTCTATTAACCGAAAAATTTCAGCAGCAACATCCACTGAATTCGAGGAGTTTTGAAGAGATTTTAGTTTCCCCCAATTAGTGAAAATATAAAGAAAACTATTTATATGATATTTGCATGAATATGTTCAGGAATTGGGGCGATTTGCTAAATCTTAAGTTTTAACTCCAGAGCAAAAAATGCACACCACCCAATGCTTTTTCTTTGTTTTGTTTTCTTATATTCTATAATTGCAAGTGTAAAAACACACATTTAGTGGTAGAGTTAATTACTTTGGTTTACTACCAACATTAGTAAGATCTCAAATGTCAAATATGACAAATAATCGAATACGGAAGGTCTGTCACGACTAAGAAGTTCAGTCAAAACTGAGGTTCACCTACATGTAAAAGAATGATATAGAATAATATTTCTGTAAATATATGCTTACTGCTTATAAGCAGGGCGAGGAATGAACATAATTTATCCTTTACTAAGTTCTTGAAATTAAAGAATACACGAAAATTACGAGCTTGACAGAAGGCTGGTTATCTAATACAAACTTATTCAGCATGGAGCACTTAATACATCTCAAAGGTATATCTCGATAGACAACGAATTGAAAAATCGAATACACGCTTGTGACGTCACTCAATTGTCGCGGCGCTCCATTATTTTGAAGGAATGAAGATTTGAGCTAGCTGGAGTACATTGCCAAGCAGCGCAATTCAACATTGTGGTGTACCCAATAACGTGAACTCCAGAAAAAATCATGTAACGGTATGTGTAAGTGACGGTTCACGGAAAAACACAAATGTAGAAACAGAATTTCAGTCGTTTTTGGAGTTGTGACATTGGTAGGCCTACCACAATACATTATCGGCTTTACGGTGAAAGACAAAAGAAGGGACTGTGCGAACGGTGTTTAATTTCAACGCATCAAACATTTGGATATCAACGTGGTCATCTCGCGTTCCTATTTGAGATTGATATTGACGTTTACAGTTATGTTTTTGTCCAAAGAGCTGCTAAGACCATCTGGAACTGCCTCCGGCAAGGTTTTGCTTATATTGCCCACTCGCTAAATCACTGTACTTACCAATTTCTTTCGAGCTGGAGCTGTACGTTTGTAATTTCGAACAGCCACAGATCTATGCCCAGTTGCCTCGCATGTTCATTGCTTGTCAATACCTGCTTGGTATATGCGGCTTGCATAACACGCCCTCAAAGAATGACTGATGCGGTGTCCCGTCAAACCACCTTTCGTACAAATCGTCGCCACAACCCCCGCCAGCTTATGGCGGCCGACAGCTTGTTGGGAATACCACAAATCATCTGCAGGTTTGTCTAGGGGTCGAATATAAAATGCGTCTAACTTGTTCAAAGATGGACAAAGAGGGCAATATTTCTCTAACAATTTCACAACACAACTTTCTGGAAATTCGATATTTTCATAGGCCACAAAACATTCAGGTTCGATTTTGTGGTGCTTCAGTCCACCACTGTCTGTTTTCTAGCATTCCTATTTATATTACAGAAAACGTCCTAGAGCACTTTCTCGAACTTCAATATAAAGTTTTGAATACTATATCTAATAAATTGATCATTGTAAAGTTAAATATTTTTAAGCACATGCCCATAGAACATTGGGAAGAAGGACTAATTTGTATATACTTTGCTATATCCTAATTGGGATGTAATTTTGAATTTGTAATCTTTGTAATTTGTAAAGAGGATGACATAGTGGCAATTATGTGAAAGTCGTATTATAGGAAATATTCTCTTATTGTATGAATTCTGTTTGAAAATGGTGAAGTCAGATATCAAAAGATCCATTGTCCAATGAAGAATCCCACTATAACTTGTTTGACATGCAAGTATATTGACATAAATGAAAATTCGCAAACAATTTTCCAAGGGCTGCCTGCAGTTGTCGACAAATACTAAACACAAAATATTGCAAACCACTTAAGAAAATTATATATCGTGTATGCTGCAAGAAAGACTGTTAGATATGAACATTGTTTCGGGAAGTATGTGTACATATTTGTTTCAGTAATTGTCCCAGTCTTAAAATTGTGTGTGACTTGACAATTGATTATGCAGCTTCATTTAAGACCAAGCATAAGCATGACCGAATGCGAGCGAATGGGCCACAATAGGCAGCGAGGATTGAATAGAAATAAACCAGAGCATTTTCCCCACTGCACAAATTGGTGTGCATGTACATTACTTTGTTTTAGCTTCTTAAATCAGTACAGCTTGGTGACAGGGGTGTACCCGACTTACACTGGTCTTGGATAAGTCAACTCAGCTTTTGACTGCCCTTCATATTAGCCAACACGAATTGTCTTTGACAATTATGTTGACTTAGTGAATGATAAAAAAATTTGTTGCTGCAGAGACAATATAAAAAAAGGTCACAGGTCACAGTATACTCGGCCATATAATGTCAGTTTGGAAATGACAATGTCCCAGGTAGGTTTCCGCATGTAAGTAGCACATACTAGAGCATTTCCAAATCATTGTTTATGCCCATGTCGAAGAATTACAAAAGTGTGAACAAATTCTGAAGATAAAAATGTAACATCCCACCCTGCATTCGAACAGTGATTGAAAAACCTTGAAGTGTGCCTTGTATCTTTCAAGAAATTCCTATATGTCCCCCTGGTGAAAGGCATCTTAGCTTGCTAAGGGCATTTCACGTTTCACTTAACACTACCCTTAGATTTTCGCTGTAATTCGGCATGTATTTCACACGGCGCCATCTATCTAGAGGGAGATAATCCAATTCGAAAGTTGTTCCCAAAGCATGAGGTCAAATGTCGGTCCCATTTAAACGAGCCGATGATATTATCTGTATTCAAATATTTCTCAGACATGCAGACGTGTCAGTTTCACGAGGCGCAAGACTGGGGGAATCTACGCGAGACCAAAACGAAGTTGTGCGAATTAGCTATTTTATTTCTCACTCTAGTGGAGCATGCTTCTTTGTTTATCTTAAGAAAAATCATATTACAAACGGCCTAACATATTTGAAAACAAAATAAAACCGGCGGCAGGCCACAGGAAAATGATATGCTTTTTATTTTGTGATGGGGCAAATCGAGGCCCACCATGGGATGATTTCAATCGATCGCTTTCTGGAGGTGTGTCTTCGTTGTATGAATGTGATTGCACCGATGTCGGATGTGACGGGACCAGTCGGATGTGACCATTTGGGAAACGCCCTATTACACTCAGATAGCATCCGTTACCGCATGGCTACGAGCAGAAGTTTCTACGTATGAACGTGCCATGCGTTCGGATGATGGGTGAAAGGTGGCATGCTATCAGTTCAGCTAACTTCGAAGGCCTTTGCAGAGTAAATAGGAATTACCGGAGACTGCTGACATCAATAGAATAGAAATAAACAATTTATAATTAATCAGATAAACATTTATTTCAGTCATATATAATGTATGATGGAAGTTAGCCAGGAAAAATGTTTTGAATTACATGTTCTTCTTATTTAATCTGCAAGGGCCTTAGATTAAAAAATTCATCCATAACTGGTCTGCCCCAGAATATAATCCAAGTAAACACAAGTATCCTAGTCATTGTCTCGAACTGAATAGGAGAGAGAGAGAATTAAGGTTTACCGTCGCGTTCAGCAATATTTCAGCTATACAGCGACGACGAACTGAATAGAACATGCGTGGAGTTATTTCAGCTTGTCCACTAACATTCACTGGAGGGGCAGTCTCCATTCAGAGCTACATGAAAATGGATGAACAGCAACCTTTTGTTCTGCCATAAACTGACCAGTCTCACCTCTGTTCTACATGTACATGTGTATGCTAATACCTGTCCGTGTTGACAAACATGCATGTTGTAGTATACCCTGGGTTTTCAGGGAAGATCTGTGTTGCAGGGTTAGTTTACCTGATCAGGAGATACACACGATGAGGTGTGCTGCATGTGGAGAATATTTACAAAAGACTGGTGAGTTTATACTAAAACATTTTGATTTTCAATCACAGTTTGAATACTGAATGTTGTTTCATGGTATTATGGTAATAAATTGCTTGTCCTTTCATTCTTCTTTGACATGGCCCAAAAATATGGCCAAGTTTTGTTGCAGCATCTCAGACTCAAATGGGGATTTGATCTTCTGACTTTGCCATTTCTCGGACAGCCACTTTGGCCGACTGGATGGCGTAACCACAATATAGCGGGTTTTTGTGGATACAAATTATGTATGTGTATCCACATTTTAAAATCACCGAAAACAATGAATTTCCAAATTGTGGATACACATGCTATATAGGTGATGTATCCACATTTTTACTTCCATCTTACTTGATCAATTATCGGCATGAGAACTGAATAAAATTGCGGCAAAACTCTGGTAGAAATTTTGGCGGAAGTTTTTGGGACATGTCAGATTTCGTTATTTTTTCAAGTGTCTGGCGTGTCTTCTTCGTCGATCTTTATCAACAAAACAAAATAGGAACGACTGACAGTTTTGCACAGAACGTATCTGATTATGGTTACAAAGAATAAAAACCTGGCGTGTTTCCCTTTTGTTGGTATGGATGGGAAAGAGATACCATATCTCGATCCCGTCGCACGATAAACTTTCATCCCAAATCTGAATTTCCCAGAGTACAAGTAATCGTAAATTTGATTGACTGAACAGTACATATTGGCTCCGCCCAGCTGTTGTTCAACCAATCAGCACACTTTTTACACGACATACGAGTTCAATGAAACTGTAAACAAGATCGGCTTTATAGTTTTTCTTTCTCATCCATATGAATTTAAAAAAAATGTCAGCATTTCTGTGAAACCGTGATTATGTAATTTAGCATTTAAAATAGCACTGAGTATGACAGTATCTTGTTTTAGAAAAAGGATCATTGAGTAGGAGAATGGCGAATTTTCTGAACTTGTCGGCGATTGCGATGTCTGAAGATTTTCTTGTGTGGATGTACTTTTAGTAGATTCATTTTCTCAGATATTAAATAAGTATGCAAATTATATAAATGTGGATACAATGTGGATACATCTCTTATATAGGAGGTGTATCCACATTTTACAAAAATCGAAGTTTTAATTATGCTCTAAATAAAATGTGGATACACATCGTTTATAGAGATGTATCCACAAAAACCCGCTATATTGTGGTTACGCCGACTGGACTATGGATTTCAGTACTTTTCAATGTTGTGTGTGTTTCCTTTGTGGCCTATTGTTGGTAGTCCAATAGGTTCGTCAGGAAAATGAATTGCAGCCTGATTCACTTCCACATTACAAGGTAAATCAAAATCCAAGTCTGAGTCCGGGTCGTCACAGGCAGCTACCTCACTAGTGAAGGTATTTTGTGTTATAAACACATCATCTTCGCTGGATGACATATTTAAGAGAAGTGATACAGGTATTCCCGCAATCCAGATTGATTAGCAGTTTTGAAATGTGTGCTTGTAAAGTTCCCACATTTCTGTACATATTCGATACCCGTTCTTCCACGTGATCGGTAATGCCGACTTTCTCCGTGCAAGCCGGGATTTCTCGAAAATTTCACCATGTGACACGCAATGCCCACCAGTCAAACCTAAAATATGATGACACTGTATCCCTCCTACAATCACATGATGAAGTGCTCATCTAATCATCCACATGGCAGGTTTCAATTACTCTCAAATCAAGTACCGTTTATATAACACGGCATTAATCGTCAACGCACAGTGCAAGTGTCGCAAGGCGTGAAGTCCTGTTTGTATCCCGAATCACCAAACTGAATGCTCACAAGACAGACTGTCAGTTCAAGGATCTGGTGATAGCAATTTGACAGTGACAGCGCGTGTATTTTAAGTAGCGGAATGTCCTCGTAACTCTCCATTCCTTAAGAACAAGGAAGAGTTAGTCGCACATTCCCTCTACATCGGGGGCAGAAAGAACACGAACACGAGATTTGAAAGAAAAACTATAGAAACATTATTTATATTTACTGATACAGAAAACCACAATTCTGTTTGTGCAAGTATTCTGAAGTTTAGTTACTGGAGAGTAACTAAGTGGATCACAAAACGAACATAATGTAATTAATTAACAATAATATGTTTCAAAGAGATTTGATATGTGAATATCCCGACAGATATTTAGCACATTAACATGGGAATCATTTGCATATAATCACAAGCTCATAGATGTTTCGATTTGGAATCCAAAATATCTACAATCGCTTGATGTATTTACAGATCATAGACTATATTTGTCACCGAAAAATGACCATATACCTTTATTACTCTCTTTGCTCTCAGATGTAAAAGAACTGAAAATTCAAATGCTTGTAGTGTGAGAGCTCAACCCTGATTTAATACTGTACAACTAAGTCTCCATGCACTCAGTTAATATGAATCTGGTTTAGATTTCTTATTTTGTCTGTATGTTTACTCTCCTTTTTATTAAAGGTTAAATCTGAAGGGCTTCAAAATTTGGAGTACTCTGGAAATTTAAGTCTTAACTAATACTTGTCTGTGATGAGGACTTAATGGATAATAGATCATGATCGCTTGCTACCATCATACAAAACATGTGACCTTCTCTCTCTTACAAGGCATTTTTTTCATGTTTGGCCTGTTTGGAATTGAGGTGGTATAGCATGAATGTTTTTCGACTACTAAAGGGGAAGTTGTTTTGTGGATAACAGCTGAACTCCTAACGTCTTATCTGACGTCTACTACAAATTAATGCAAAACTATGGTGTTCTATTTCGGCCATTTTTGCGTCGCGCGTCGTAGGCGACGGGAAGGGCGACGTCGCCCTTCCCGTCGCGTTCTTATAATGTTAAGAGATAGAACGCGACGCGACGTCGCCCTTTTTAAGCGCGACGTCGCCCTTTCCGTCGCGCGTCGCTTTTATCAACGCGACGCGATGGGCGACATCGACCACGACGTCCCCCACGACGTCGCCCTTCCCGTCGCGTTCTTATAATGTTAAGAGATAGAACGCAACGCGACGTCGCCCTGTTTAAACGCGACGTCGTCCACGACGTCGCTAGCGACGTCGCCCTTCCCGTCGCCTTCCGGTATTTTAGGACAAAATTGAGCTGCGCATGCTTAGGGAGCAGCTATTGCGATGTGGGGCGTATGGTGAGGCCGTCATTTCATGAATGAGCTCTGCCACTATCGACGGAGAAAATGTCGGCGTAAATGAATAATGCTTATCCTGCATTATCGTATAGCTTTTAAACGGTGTTAAATATTAGTCCATGCTTGAAATTATACCTGTTATGAAATTATCTCTCGGAAAGTCTGTAACTCGCTGTGTTGTAATGTACAAATTATATTTTCGCTTCCAAAAGATATACGCAACCCCCACATCCGTACACGCGTGTATGTGTGTATGGCTTTTATGTGTGCTTTTATGTGTTTGTGTGTTTTCATTTTGCAGATGTCCTTACAGTATACCTCCTTATGTTACTACATTGACCAGGGAGTTGAAAATATCCTTTTATTTATTGCTGTCCAACACTGTATACCGGTACTCAACCTGTCACGTCCCTACAGATTGTAGTAGATATTTTAGCTTTCAATTTAGCGGAGAGAGATAGTCCTATAGCTCTCAAAAAGAAGAAGAAAAAAAGAAATTATGATGGAATTGAAGTTATTTTACTGTGAGAATTATGTTCTCTCTACTCTTTCTAAAAATTGATTGAAGAATATTAGTTTTTCTGCACTCTTCGAATTATCCGGCATTTCCACGATCGTACTAGAAGTTTGACGGCAATTGAACTTCAAATTTAAGACGAGTTCTTGGAGTTCGGGTAGGTTGCTCTTAACTCATGGCCGTAGACAAGGGGGGCATGCCCCCCGCCCAAATATTTGCAAGACAAGCAAAAAATAGACGTGTTTGTGAAATACATATTCTCCACTGCGTGTTTGTCAGAGGGGAAAGTGGTCAAGCAGAGGAAACGAGGCATTTTTAAGCATACAGTTAATAGGGGAGTTCCGAATCACTTTTTACATCTAGACTGCTGGCGCTCGTGTAGTTGAGAGTGATTCTTGGCCTTATTTTCTACGAAAACCTGTCTTCGATAATTGCATGTATAAAATTCTCTAATCGAACTTGTAAATCAATGAGAAAATCATGTCCGTCTCAGTGCACCAGCGCGGGCAGTTGCGAATCACTTTGGTAAGAAGCAGATCACGCCATCTAGCGGTCGTTACAGCCACTGAGAATATATATATATATATTTTTGTAAAACCTGAGTGGTCATCTATCACCAATATCCCAATAGGCGAAAAATGATGTATCACATGCTTGGAATTTGTTGGATTGCAATTACTGAGGCAGAAATTTTTCATAGACAACGACGGCCTGATCTGTCTGACCATGCTATATACGAAAATTATCCTCACTAATTAAATTAATTCTCTCAGGATTTCGATAGCTCGTTATTTGTTCACGGACGACACTATTCATTTAAGATTGAACCTGACGGACCTGGTTCAATAGAAACCTGTCGAAAATGTTTCCCCATCTGACCTGATATACTGCATGGAATTCAGATTCAAATTTAAGAAAATTACACCCACGTTCCATCGTGTTTCTGACAGCTGAACGAATTCTACTCGCATATTCAAGATTACAATATATAAACTCTCTAAATGGACATCGGACATCCATTTTGCATCTATATTTGGACAAAAGAAAATAGAGGAAAGGACACACAGATATATGTTCCCAATTTTAATAATAAAATCTTTAATTTTGAAATCTTTGGTATGTGTGTGGTGGGGTGGGGGAAGTGGGGTTGGGTGAAAACTATCCCGTTCTGTGACTTAAAATTATTCTAAAGCAATAACTTTGCCCAAGAGACATTTGTCCATGTGCAGTCTTCAATGTCACAATTCGTAATCCGGAATTGACATCTTTAATGCCGCATTATGTTACAATGCTGGCGAGTTAAGGGTTATCGCAAATCATTATATTGTGTTTAAGTGGTAATTTGAGTATTCATTTCAGTGACTGAATCATATTAATGGTCAAAGCCATTTTATTTCTCGTAGATTCAACACTTAAGAAATCACACGCGTTTTTGTCCCAGCGTGAATTTGCCATTGCGTGGTACCGGAAACATTACCTTGCCGAATTGACCGAGAAACAAACAACGCAGGTCGGTTGTTCCGACATTTATTTAGGTCCACAGAAACAGACGTTCTAATAAAAATAGAAAAGATTTACACAGATGCTTTATTGTAAGAAATATAAGGCGTTCATTAGGAAAGTGATCCGCAAGTCACCGTGATTCGGAACCCACAAAACTACTGTATAAATTCCCTTCAAAATGTACAAAACACGTATTCCCTCCAAAACCACAACCTGGATGTGTCGCTGAGCTAATTAGTTTGCACCAGGTTTTTGGTGTTGACCAAGTTTGAGGTTTAATAACCCTGAAAATAAAATACCCACACATAAAAGCAAGAAAAGACAAAAAAACTGGTTACAACGTGTGCGTTTTAATGTTGAGTTTTATTCACTGAGAAAGGCCAAGAACGCATCTCCAGTCATCTGGGATCCTGGAGATTCCGGGGCCTAGGCGGCCCCTGGATCCTCGCATTATTGTGTTGTCATAGTATAGCCCCCCAGGCCCCAAATCTGAAAACTTGTTTAAAATGATTAAAATACAAACATCACACATATACACATCTGAATCTTTAGGCAAGACGAGAAATTTCGAAATAATGGCGCTTACCCGACAGACAGATATGATTTCTATGATTTCTGTATCAGAGGCACAAATTTATTGTACATTGTAATATGACGATATAGTTTATTAGGCATCATTAGGTATAATATAAATAAGCCAAATGATACAAAAGATTGCTTCTCGTACAAATCCTGTCACGCAAGAAGCAAAAAAAAAAATGTTCCATTCAATCTGGATAGGTGGATGCACTGTTGACACAGAAGGGGGTATGCGAATAAGCCGATTAAATGAACTAAATCAATAACTCTTTGACATATATTATTCGGAAGCCGTCATACAGAACGGATAGACAGATAGTTTATTAAGGTCTCGCCATTTGCAGATACAGATAAGATAATAGAATTCAATTAAAATAAAACCAAATGCCACTGTTATAGAGATACAAGACTGATACCAGAACAAATACTTGAACGTACAAATAAAATTCATTTGTCCACGAATATAAAATACTTCACCGTCGTGCACAAAAGCGCTTAATTTGTTGAAGGTAGTTGCCAGCTATAAGTGGGGAGGAGCTCGGGAAATGCTTCTCCATTTATATCGATCACTTGTTCGTTCTAAACTTGATTATGGTTCTATTGTTTACAACGGTGCAAGCAAGTCAAATCAAACTTGGCAAAGCTAGATCCTATTCTCCATCAAGGACTAAGACTTTGCCTCGGAGAGTTCAAAACATCCCCTAAGGAAAGCTTATATGTCGAAGCAGAGGAAATTCCTTCAGAACTTCGAAGAATTAAACTATCACTGCAATATATCACAAAATTGCGTTCAAATCACTCAAATCCTGCATATAACTGTGTTTTCTAACCTCAGTACGTTGATTCTATTTAAAGAAACCCTCCATTATTCTACCTCTTGGAATTCGTATGAAACCACACATTGTAGCAGGTGGTATTGAGCTTAGTCAAATTTTATCTAACAAGCTCTTACCAATTCCACTATGGCAGTTAGCTCAACCAGAAGTAGATATTTCTCTAACGAAATATAAAAAGACAGATACGAGCCAGCTCTTGTATACACAATAATTTGGTCTACTAAGAGAGAAATACAGATCGCATCAGGCTATTCATACATATGATTCTAAAGATGGTGAGAGAGTAGCATGTGCTACTATCTTTAGTTCCAAAACTAAAATCTATCGACTACCAGGTAAAAGTTCGATATTCACCGCAGAAGTAAGAGCTCTATTGCTGGCTTTAGAAGGTATTGGGTCCACTAAAAGGAAGAAATATGTCATATTCTCAGATTCACCATCATGGCTTCAAGCGATTGAAAGTGAAAATTCAACTCATTCCACCATCTTGAATATTCTACAAGGTAATACTGAAGCTGATAAAATAGCTAAGACAGCTCTAAATAAAGAGGTTGGTCCTGTTGGAATCCCATACAGCGATTTCAGACCATCTATCTGTGCTTATGTAAGAAATTTGTTTCAATCTTTATGGGACGCTATGGATAAAAACAAACTGCACGAGTTCAAAAAAACTGTAGGTTATGCTCATCTGAACAGCCAAAAACGTTTTGATCAAGCCATGATTAGACGAATTAGAATCGGCCATACACGATTAACTCACGAACATTTACTAAAACAAGCAGCCAGAGGATGCTAGGTCCCCCGCCGAAATGGCAGCAATATTTTTTAGCATTGTTGGTCTTAGGGGATATACATGAGGGAGGCAACTGCTGCTTCATAGGCGTTGGATGTGGAAGGGTCTTTCTGCCTTCCCAAGTTTTAAGATCAACTCAGAACGATTGACTGAAAGTTGATTGCTTCTGTGATATAGTTTCCATGGAGTGAAGCACCGAGAAGCATCCCCAAGTGACATCTCAAGGCATTATCTGCAAACCAAATTTGACGAGAAGCTGAAGGCATCAACCTGTTGCCCGGAAACCAAATTTTAAATTGCCACCAGTTGTCGCCACCTGTAGGTGCAAGTGAGCGAAATGCAATCCCAGGCATCATCTCATGGCATGGTAGCCTACATGTATTAGCCTATAGTATCTTCTACAGGGGGTTATGATCGGCTGATGCAGCAACAACAACATTTTCCCAGTTAGACGGCAGATTCAAAAACGAGGCCGCGCTATGTCATCAGTCAACTGAGACACCATACAAAGCTAGATTCATAGCTGGTTCTAGAAGCTGCACCACCAAGCTTCTTTCAACCCTATTGACGAGGGCCCTTCAGGAGGTAAAAGCATTTTGGGAAAGGTATTGCGCCACTATTTTCAAGAACTCTGGCGTTGAATGTATGTGGATATTGAAAAACTCAAAATGTCTTACGGAAGAACTTGATGCTAAAGGTCACATACCGTACAGACATGTATCCACATGGGATTTCTCGACTCTCTATACTACAATCCCTCATCAGGACCTTATTGACCGTCTAAGTTCATTAATAGTATCTGTGTTCAAGAAAACTGATCGTAGATATATTAATGTCGGAAGCCATAAAGCATTCTTTAGCTCGACTACATACAAGAGATATCATTCATGGGATGTTTCTTTGTTTATAGAGTTGCTTGAATTTCTCATTAAAAATATCTATGTGAAATTTGGCAACACAATATATCAGCAGCATATAGGTATTCCAATGGGTACTAATTGTGCACCCCTGTTGGCTGACCTGTATCTGTTCTCTTATGAATATGACTATATGCTGGCGCTTTCAAAAACCGATCCACTCAAAGCCCGTTCCTTCTCATTCACCAAACGCTATATAGACGATCTTCTCGCTGTGGATAATCGCTATATAAATGACGCAGTGAAGGATATATATCCACCTTCACTGGATTTGAAGGAAACTACAGATAGCCCTACAGGCACATCATATTTAGATCTATATCTCTATAAAAATGAAGCGGGCATTCTCTCTCGTCGACTTTATGACAAAAGAGATGATTACAATTTCGACATCGTAAACTATCCCTTTCTGGACAGTAATATTCCAGTGGGACCTGCATATGGCGTATACATATCTCGCTTAGTAGCATTTGCTAGATCCTGTGTTAAATGTGACGATTTTAATCAACGTCACAAAACATTGTTGCAGAAACTTATAAAACAGGGCTATTCCACCAAGCGCCTCCACTCAAAGTTTCTCAAATTTGGCGATACATATCGCATGCTGATAGCAAAATACGAACGTAGCGTGCAAGATCTATGGCGCTACGTTTCGTAACTTGTGTCTAATTCCGCTTAACCCGGGGCTAGGGGCCGTATGAGCCCATGTACTTCAAGATCCTCATGGTACTCATATGAACAGTCACAATCAAAGCGTGGCTGAGGTACATCATTTTTAGATGACGACTATAACGAATATTATGGATTAAGAATACTGATCAGCGATACGGATTTGATATTTTGGAACATCATGATGTCTTGCCGGCATCATTGAAAATTGTTGACCGCTTCTCTCTTGCAGGAAACAAGCCTATGTTTATGTATACTTTTGTCTTTTTGAATTTGGTGCTAATACTGTTATATGGAAATGGAATAGGTCTTTGGATTATGGACGCGGATATTCTCTAATGGACGACGGCTGGATTATGAATGACGGACTAGACGCTTGTAACATGGTTGTGTATGAAGATTGGGGTGGGTCTTATCTAATAGTGATCCAATGAAAATGCTCGTATTAGTTTAAAATGGCGGGGTCAAATGACCAATCACTGAACGGGAGACAGCTGGAACAGTATGTTGACACTGTCTGTTAATACAGGGGCGTCGGAAGCAAATTCAAAGTGGTACGGCCACTATCATTGCACTTTAGGTGAGGATCCAGGGGCTGCCCAGGCCCCAGATGCTCCTGGGGTCTAGATCGCCGAAGAAGCGTTCTGAGCGATTTCTGGCGTCAATCAAAATCACTCTGCATTGAAGTATATTTTTAGTTCTTTCCTAACCCTTTTACCATTGAAAACGCAATCGATGGTGGTTTTCTGCGATGCTGAATTACAAAAAATTGTGTATAGTATAGTACTGTATCCTAGGCACATCGTGTAGAAGTAACCGAGATGATGCATCGATAATGTATACCAAATTTTACATTGAGCATTTGAACAGTGTCAGAGATAGAGATCATTAATGAGTTTACATAAATTAAAGATGGTTGCCCATCCTTCCCGTCACTCAGAGGAACTAATGTGGTTATTCATTAATGCAAGTCTCTTCATACATCGATGCTGTAAATCAAGTTTCGTATAGAACATTTGAATGGTATCAGAGATAAACATCATTAAAGATTCTGAATAAATTAAAGATGGCCGCCAAGATTTCCGCCCAATCAGAGAAACCAGATCTGTCATTCATCATAAGTCTCTTGATGCATCAATGATGTATACCAAATTTTTCACTGAGCACTCCAACGGAATCAGAGATAGATCATTAATGATTTTGCCTAAATTAAAGATGGCCACCAAAGGTTTTCAGTCAATCAGGTCCCGATTCAAAGTATCTGGATGTATTGATGATACATACCTACCTTCATATAAAACAAATGAATGGTAACCGAGATATGTATGCTATCATTATCGATTTCGCATGAATTAAAGATGGCATCCAGGGTTCCCAGCTAATCAGAAAAGCTTGTTTGGTAATTCGTTGAAAGTTGCTTGATGTATCGATGATGTATATCAAATTTCGTATTGAACAGTTGAATGGTTTCCGAGATATGGATCATTATCCATTTTGCATGAAATTAAAGATGGCTGCTAAGGTACCAATCAGGTCCCAATTCTATAGGCTTCTGGTCCTTGACTAGGCAAATAAGCATACCAAATTTGGAACTCATCAGCGAAACAGTTTTCCGGCTATCTCGCTCACGAACGGACGTACGGACAGACGGACGTACAAGATGATGACAATACCCCATGGCCAAAAATGGCAGAGGGGTAAAAACATGGGTCTGTGCCTGATAAATTTTAAGCCTTTTGGGGTTGCAACTCATTCATAAAAAGCTCCCTGTACATTAACAACTGCACTGACAACTGCATGCCATCATCTGTCAGTCTGTAGACCAGCAAGGTTGAATTCAGTTCAATTCAGGAAATTGATCATATGGACAGTGTGCACCCAAACATTAGGAACACAGTTGTAATTAATATAGTAATATACGTGTGTAGACAAATGATTGGTGCAGAAGCTTCAGGGTAAATCCTATGATGTGCAATACAATTATTTGTTAGCAAAATTGAAGGAAATGTTGTCCTTCGTTTAAGATGACACGAAATTCAAAAATCAGGGATTCAGTACTGCGGGGATTTCCCCGCCAGTTATTTCACATTATACTTCTGAAATAAAATATGGTTCATGCAAAAGCTTTAGGGTAAATCATATGATGTGGAATAGAATGATTTCATATAGCAAAATTGAAGGCCCATTTTGACTGGAACGGACAAGAAGAAGAGAAACTCAGTGGTGACACCTTCAGGCAGATGTTGCCGAAATGCAATACAGACTGGCGTCCTGTTGCAAGGAATGCGTATTCCGAATTTCGGAATAACCCAACACAGCATTAGGAAGTTATCGCTTCGAACAGATGTACACGAAAAAAAAATCTATTTTGACCCAGTGGCGCCACCTTCAGGCCGATGTTGGTGAAATGCAATACGGACTGACCTCTTGTCGCAAGGAATGCGAATGCTGAATTTCGGAAGAATCCAACAGAGCGTTAGGAAGTTATCGCTTTAAACAGAGATGCACGGACGTACACGAACATCCACAGACTCAAAGAAGCAAGAACCAGTGGCGCTACCTTCAGGCAGATGTTGCTGAAATGTAATACGGACTGGCGTCTTGTCACAAGGAATGCGTATTCTAATTTTGGAAGAATCCAACAAAACTTTAGGAAGTTATCGCTTCGCACGGACATACACGGACATCCACGGATGCAAAGAAGCAAGAACTAGTGGCGCCACCTTCAGGCAGATGTTACTGAAATGCAATACGGACTGGCCTCTTGTCGCAAGGAATGCGAATGCTGAATTTCGGAAGAATCCAACAAAGCGTTAGAAAGTTATCGCTTCGAACAGACATGCACGGACGTACACGAACATCCACGGACACAAAGAAGTAAGAACCAGTAGCGCCACCTTCAGGCAGATGTTGCTGAGATGTAATACAGACTGGCATCTTGTCGCAAGGTATGCATATTCCGAATTTCGGAAGAATCCAACAAAGCGTTAGGAAGTTATCACTTCGAACAGACGCACACGGACATTCACGGATACGAAGAAGCAAGAACTAGTGGCGCCACCTTCAAGCAGATGTTGCTGAAATGTAATACGGACTGGTGTCTTGTCGCAAGGAATGCGTATGCCGAATTTCGGAAGAATCCAACTAAGCGTTAGAAAGTTATCGCTTCGAACAGACATGCACGGACGTACACGGACATCCACATACACAAAGAAGCAAGAATTAGCGGCGCCACCTTCAGGCAGATGTTGCTGAAATGCAATACGGACTGGCGTCTTGCCGCAAGGAATGCATATTCCGAATTTCGGAAGAATCCAACTAAGCGTTAGAAAGTTATCGCTTAATTCGAACAGACATGCACGGACGTACACGGACATCCACATACGCAAAGAAGCAAGAACTAGCGGCGCCACCTTCAGGCAGATGTTGCTGAAATGCAATACGGACTGGCGTCTTGCCGCAAGGAATGCATATTCCGAATTTCGGAAGAATCCAACAAAGCGTTAGGAAGTTATCGCTTCGAACAGACATGGGCGGACACACGGACATCCACGGACGCAAAGAAGCAAGAACTAGTGGCGCCACCTTCAGGCAGATGTTGCTGAAATGCAATACGGACTGGCGTCTTGCCGCAAGGAATGCATATTCCGAATTTCGGAAGAATCCAACAAAGCGTTAGGAAGTTATCGCTTCGAACAGATATGGACGGACACACGCACATCCACGGACACAAAGAAGCAAGAACTAGTGGCGCCACCTTCAGGCAGATGTTGCTGAAATGCAATACGGACTGGCGTCTTGCCGCAAGGAATGCATATTCCGAATTTCGGAAGAATCCAACAAAGCGTTAGGAAGTTATCGCTTCGAACAGACATGGACGGACACACGGACATCCACGGACGCAAAGAAGCAAGAACCAGTGGCGCCACCTTCAGGCAGATGTTGCTGAAATGCAATACGGACTGGCGTCTTGCCGCAAGGAATGCATATTCCGAATTTCGGAAGAATCCAACAAAGCGTTAGGAAGTTATCGCTTCGAACAGATATGGACGGACACACGGACATCCACGGACACAAAGAAGCAAGAACTAGTGGCGCCACCTTCAGGCAGATGTTGCTGAAATGCAATACGGACTGGCGTCTTGTCGCAAGGAATGCGTATGCCGAATTTCGGAAGAATCCAACAAAGCGTTAGGAAGTTATCGCTTCGAACAGACATGGACGGACACACGGACATCCACGGACACAAAGAAGCAAGAACTAGTGGCGCCACCTTCAGGCAGATGTTGCTGAAATGCAATACGGACTGGCGTCTTGCCGCAAGGAATACATATTCCGAATTTCGGAAGAATCCAACAAAGCGTTAGGAAGTTATCGCTTCGAACAGATATGGACGGACACACGGACACAAAGAAGCAAGAACTAGTGGCGCCACCTTCAGGCAGATGTTGCTGAAATGCAATACGGACTGGCGTCTTGCCGCAAGGAATGCATATTCCGAATTTCGGAAGAATCCAACAAAGCGTTAGGAAGTTATCGCTTCGAACAGACATGGACGGACATACGGACATCCACGGACACAAAGAAGCAAGAACCATTTTAAAGTTCCCGGCCGCGTTGCGGCGGGGGACAAAAAGAGCCGATCCCAAGGTGTATTCCATGCCGCGAAGATCTCACGGTGAAACATATTCTTATAGACTGTAAAGATTTTAAGATTGTAAGAGATACTTTTGATCGAGCAGCTACGCTGAAAGATTTTTTTAGTCGAGTAAAAGAAGATTGTATTTTAGATTACTTGAGAGAGATCGGTTTGTTGTACAAATTTTAATGTTTGTACCTGGTTTAACGCATTAGTTTAGTAAGTTATTACCTTGAATACTTAGAGTTTTGTTTGATCGTCGCTATGTAGCTGAAATATTGTTGAACGCGACGTTAAACCGTAATTCTCTCTCTCGTTCTAGGATTAAGAAACAGGTTTTACATGACAACATTACAACTAATAAGTCCTGGTCAGACATACCTTAAGTCAACATAAACTGGACAAGTCACAATGGAAGTCTTCATAAACTGCAGCTCATCCTCAATACCATTATTACAGACTGGACAGACCCGTTGCTCGATAGCTAGATTTTCATATCGACCGGTTTCTATCCTTATCGGAGCTACTCCACACCTGAATTTTGGAAGAGCACTTTCCTTTTCTTCTTCTGAAATACTGTGTGCACACAGCTTTCCACTCAATTCTTGTTTATAAATTCCCTATACCAACGAAGCTTACTACTGTTCATATCACTCCTCCATTTCTGTATGTATCGATCAAAAATCCTTTCCTCTACACATTTAACGGCAAATTTGGGATCGTACCGTATATCAATATTTGAGAGATGAAAGCAATCAATTTTCTGTAACATCTGGCACGCTCTAATACTCTTTAATTTTTTACAATTTTTTCTTGAAGGATTTGAAGAGGGATTTTCTATAGATTATAACGAGTTAAGGCATACCAGGAAAGAAGATGACAAGGAATATATTCTGATCTTCTTAAACATCTATAAACCAAACAATGAAAATTTCTTCCCAATAATTGCCAATAACATGAAAATCTTATATTCCAATGAACGACAACGGAAGGTATTGGTGTTGTCAAATAAAACAATCGCCAAGCACCAAACGTAAACATTAATACTAACCAAAGCTCAAATCAAACCGTTCCAAAGCAACCCCTTGTACATCGTCTCAATGTGGAGATAAACGGTTTAAATGCTGCAAAAGTATTATGGCGAAACATCCTTCTATTATCGCACGACAAATACACACTTTGAGCTACGGACCAACATGGACCGTAACTCCCAAAACCTTCGCAATGTTCTTACGTCTGCTGAGTAAACGAAAATGTATATCGGCAGCAAATAGATACACCTGCACCTAGACTCCGTTTGGGTAAACATATTAGTGAACCTGCCAACCACCTGGATGTTAATTTCCGAATCTTTTTTTTACAAACTAAAAATTGAAGACTATTCTAGACTACTTTAGATGGAACGATTTTGTATCCGTGCATTTTGCCCAGAATTGAATAACCGATAGCATGTACATTTATCCTATCCTTTTTATATATGTGACAGATGAGGTCGATATTGAATTGTGATGAATTTGAAGCAGTTACTATTAACTACAGTAAAACGTTTCATTAATAAAAATCAAATCTTCATCGTCTTTTAGGATACTGGTTTCCTGTCGCGAATTGTTTATGCTGTATTATGTAACGGGTTTTTATTTGCGACTGGCGTTACAATTGTGGAATATAATTCATTCATCGGAGGAACCTAGTGCGCAGCTAGAGATCTTAACTCCCATGTACTAGGTTAACTCGAATAGGCTTTTGTTTATACTATAACTCTATTGTTATTGATATAATTTGTAACCTCTGTCATGTTTTCATTTGAGGTCAGGTCTTTTAGTTGTTGGATCATGTCCTGTTTCGTATGTAAGCCATGTTACGTTGATGGACTAAGATAATAATTATTAAGAATAAAATAATATATGTCAAATAGACCCCTGGCACATATCCCTTTGCGTAGTAGATGGTGGAATGTCGTATAATGTTCATTCATTTCGTTAAAGAGGTAAAAGCGTCATTTAAAAAATATTCAGCAAATAACATATTTCGATAAAAGTTATTCAGTAGTTGAAAGCAACTATGGTGAACGTGTTTCTGTGACCTCATTTTTTAATATCACGGGCATTGAAATCACACTTCTGACATTCTCTGAAAAACGTAACAGCACCTGCACTTGGCTCCAGTGCCTGAGATGACGTCAGAAAACGCGCACTGGCATTCCGAGCGTGATGTTTTGCAACGTCATACTCGATCTTAGAACTTGTATCGCACTGTGACGGCTTCTAATGTGACGTCATGGATACCTGATCACGTTATCCGACATCATCTCAGTCATTTCCCATTTTCATGTTGTTCACTACACCGAATTGAAGAATCTGACAATATTGATCCCTATATGAAATACGAGATTTCAATACTTGAAAATCTTTTGGCAAATGTTGCAAGTGATCATGCTGTTCAGTTTACCCGAACAACTAAAATCACGCTACTACCGCTTTAACATGACGAAAGTCTTTCCCATATAAGTGGAATGACATTCTTCGCAATTGCTTTGTAGATGTTCTTTGATCTTGACCCATCTGTGTTATCTGTATGATTAGTGTCAATACACAATGTATATTTCGGAAATGTCACGTAACGGAAATCGGAATTTTTGATGGTCTACATATGATTGGCAATCTGGGAAGAAAATCTTTCTCTTATCAAGGCAAAGACGGACATATCTATTGATTGCTCTGAATACTTTATCTCGTGTCATCTTATTTAAGATCCATTTCGGAAAACCATTACTTGATAGCATGTCACAGATGATATCTAATTGCTTTGCAAATATTCCTACGAAGTAGGCTACAGATCGCAAATTGTCCGGTAATGATTGAGTGAGTGAGTGAGTCAGTCCATCCGAGTCCTTTCGTCGGCAAAATAAGGAGAACCATTGACATTAGAACCTTGATTTTTGGCACGACCGTGCATTAGGGCATTGTTACCAACAAGTTCTGAGCTGACCGAATTCTGCTGAGAATTTGATTTATAATTATTTTTTTTATTATTTATTGATAGCTCAGCGAGTGCACTGTCATGCCCATCGGGAACCCTTGGCTGTATGTTTCACTGTATATATAACACAGTATAAAACGTGATGGGATAATGAAATAGGAAATGCTAATTTTCCATCATTTGTTAGTGCATTTAACTACACTGCTATTACCAACTTGCCAACCTACACACAATTCAGTATATTGCTAGAGATATATGTAAGCTGTGGCCTTTAACGTGTATCCTATTTCACATCCTTGAAACATTTCCTCACAGATCACATCAGGCGTCAAATTCAGGTCAAGTTACAGTTACGCACTGTTGGTGAAATATACTACATCAACCAATTAAGTCAGCCGAAGAAAGAAAGATGTGGCATCATCCTTCAGAATAGTCTGCGTGAGCAACAACGATAAAAGTTTACTGAGGGTGAAACAAAGCCATGACGGCATGTGCTAGTTTAAAGTGTCTTAATTTATTTTCTTTGGGTAGAATTTAACTAGATAAAGTAAGTAGACGCTATTTATTCGTCTTTGTACCGATTATGCTCATGAGAATGGCATGAAATAATTATCTTGTGCAGAGAAGGTGTTGGTCTTGAGTTGAATTACCGTAAACTACATAAATGCTACCTTTCTACTATAGTACTATATATAATGCGATTCAAAAAGTTGTTTTGATCCTGGACAAGGGCACTGAAAACCATTAAAGAGATCGATATATTTTCACACGTAAAGCTTGAAATCTACTGAACTTTTTTATTATTCAATCTGTTTTCTTTAGTTAACAAATTGTAAAATTAAATCGGCGATAGTTATTTATTTTTGGAATGAAGGCGCAGCAGGAGATTGTTACAACAAGTCTTGAGCTGACCTACTTTTGATGAAAATTTCTGGTGATTTTTGATGAAAATCACTGGCGATTCTGACTTGGGCGGTGCCCATCTTAATATAGGCAGGATTCTAACTGGGGGCGGGGAGTTCAGTTCGCGTTCCGAGTCCTAATGCCTACTCTACTTCGTAGGTCCTGTGACGTTAGTCACACTGCTCATGTTTCATTTTGGATGAGCGCAAAAAAACGGAGCAGCGGAACAAGTGACGTATATGATTAAATAATCATAAGCTATGCAGAGGATCCCATTATAAAATAAGTTCATACAAGCACCAGATCCGCCATTCAATAGTCAGGCCTCAATCGTCGAGGATTCCCCAATGTATAAAAAATAACTTATAAAAACACCAAGTCAATGGATTATTCTCGAATGAATGAGTTTTCTGGTATTCAAGAGTGTGTATGTTTATGGACATGCAGGCATTGATAACATTTTTGTTGTGAACTGACGTATCTTACTGGAGGAATCCATTTTATGTCGGAGATGAGAGCATTTTTATATCGCACTAACCAACTGCAGGGCGCCGCCATGAGATACGTTGGAGGTAAGATAAAACTATGTCAAAGTTGAGGAAGAATGTTGAGTGGAAATAGCGTTAGCGTCGTTTCGAATACCACGTGACGCTACCAATGACGTCGTCTGTGCATGTTGCATGGAAATATCACTGCTTAGATGGCCTCGCTTTCGTATGCAATTATGATGGCGCCCTGCAGCCACTTGTCGCAAAGGAAACACAAAGTATTCCTCTGATTTCCAGGTTCCGAGATCAATCGCTAATCAATCATATAGGTTTGTGATGAAAATATATTTTCTTAATCTAATTACATAATTTTAAACTATCATGAGATCATTCCAGGACGAAACTGAAGAAAACTGTCTTTCTTGGACATAAAATTTCATTATAAGAATCTAAACACTTTAGGAGTTATTAGCCAAGAAATTTGAAGAAAAAAATTCCTATATGTCTTGACTTAGATTCAGACAGTTAAGCTTGTAGTAAGAACAAAATCGTCTAACAATTCAAATTCCCCTATTTGAACATCACGCAGGAAATATATAACTCGTTTTGGTGAGTTTCTCCATTGCCATTCTATTAAGTAAAACCTGATGAAGCATGCAAACTCTTGTCCCTGTGAATCTTAGAAACCTATTTCCTCAGCGGCGGTGTTTTCTGTTCAATAGGAGCGGCGAACGTGAATGAGAATAGTGGAAAATCAAATCAACACAAAAGCAGAACAGAGGTACAACCGGTCAAACATAAAATCTGACATGATGATTGTATTTTAATGATTATTTCACGGAGGAATCACCGGTTTGTCGTTACCCGCCGCGTCCCAGGCATAAAAAAAAACCTTCCTTAAAACATCCACCATCCGAGGTGGAGTTGGGTCCAGCTATGTTAAATCAAGTGTTGCAATGCAATCTTATCAAGCTCATTTTCGCGTCTTCCGAATCTTCTGCTAGCATCAATAACATCATATATATTTCAGACTCAATATATTCTGAAAATCAATATGAAAAATGCGCAGGTTTACATGATGAATTTGTTTTGTAGATAATAGCCTTGGCTGTAAAATTTTACATTCTAATAAATAACCCAATGTCGTGCCCAACATTTGAATAATTAGCTGTTGGTACCCAATCTTATAGATTTATGCAGAGATACTAAATGCAGACATATTTGATAGCCCTAACAGTTCGCGATTGGTTTTATATTATCGTGTATCTCAGAACAAGCAAGTTTATTGAAAGACACGATGTGAATACATGACCATAATGCGGCCTGGAATTTCTCCCCGATGGGAAAGATAAAAAAGGAGGGTATTCGCCAGAACAAATGTACATGGATGTAGTGAAATATCTACATTTACATCAATCTCACTAGAGCTGCATATAGGGTTTGTAATCGATCAGGGGAGAGAATTCCTCCAAACATAATTCATAATGATGTGTTTTCTTTCTCGCTATTCGCAGTCGTTTGTTTATCACTAGGAAGCCGAAAACTTTCGACATTTTCCGGTACATGTGAATATCATTTGGTCAGCTTATCGTGTTAGAGTAAATTTAGGCCAAGTTTTTCTCCGATTGTTCTCACAACTTTTCCCTCAAACCGAATATTATGGAAAAACTAGATGAGTTGCCCACTCTTCCAGGGAGAAAATAATGTAAACAAAAGATGGTCAAGAAACATTGAAATGCACTATACTGCAGGCTTGTGTCTGTAATACACCTTTGAATATGCGAATAAATGTCACAATTACAGGTGCATCTAATTAGCTGCTTTCTCACTTCAACAGATAAAGTACGGTATATCATATAGAATCCAATTCAAAGAAGGTCTCTGGCTTTGCTCGTAAATGAAGCAAACATCCTCACTGACCTCATCCGTCCGAGAGGAGAGGTCTACCCCACTGCACCAACATACAGAATAGAAAATGGGAAGCTTAGGAAACCATCCTTCCACATCTGTAAGCGGAACGACGTAATTTACTCTGCGAATAAACGAATTTCGTCTCTAATTCACACCCGAATGTGTTCTTGTGTCTTTTTAACCCTGTCTATCCTGGACGATTCCGCCTATCTCGACATGTTCGTTATAACTGAGGTAGCTGACAACTACCACACTATATCTTTGTATTCAGGCGCTACTAAGAAAAGAAATCCAATATTTCCGACCTCTTACATTACAACACATATAAGGGAAGTGGGAAGAGGTGCCGACATACTGACTGCGTCACATGACTTCACAGAATAGTCTTCTGGTTAACCTATTCTAAAGCACATACCAAGAATCTAACGATTGTCCTTCACCGAATATACGGTTCTACACGATCACTTTCGCGAGGAGAAACATGTAATAGGCTAGTCGTACATTCACGATACATCCAATGCTATAGTCATGCTACCTGGGGCTTCTCACTCTGCCCCTATCTTCGATAATCATCTTCACGCTTGTAAACTATTTGTCCTAGCCAGGGAGTTGCTCCGGAATCATTTTTTTCTCGGAATTTATCGGAGATTATTTTCAGCGTCAATGTAATATTATGCAAAAATTTAATCCCTCACAAATAACATGCTGTGTTGCTTTTTCTTCTTTCATTTCTTGATTTCCCCAAATACAATTGTGCATCCTTACCTCTCGTGACGACCAGAAACGGAAAAGCTATTTTTCGTTGCTGAGTTTTCACATGATTGTCATAGGGTCATTTGTCTGTGGGGTCATATGGCTTCGGGTCAGTGCACCGGCATCGCTTTCCACCTCTCTTTGAATGTTGCGTTTTGGCTGTATATGGTAAGATTCTGCTTGTTGACGTTTCGTCCCCGAGACTTATCCTCTGTACAGCTCATTGTGACGGTTGTTTTGGGACTATCAGTCGTCACATTGTTAATCATTTTCCAACAGAACACTATCACAAAAAATATTTGTATCTAATACCGCTCAAGCTGGCCGTCTGATCATGCCATTGAATATGTCTCCACGTGGAGTCACAATAAAAGCGTGGTTGGGGTACAAATCATCAGAGAGATCACTTGATGCACTCAGTGTATGTATTTGTCTGTCGTGTCATATGTCTCCCGGTCATTATATATATATTCACATGTACACGTACGTATGGCAAGCCGTTTTACTTTTTATTCAGTATTTGGTGATATCATCAAATATTTGCTGATATCATGAAATGATTTACTGATATCATCAAATATTTGCTGATATCAACAAATATTTGCTGATATCAGCAAATATTTGGTTATATCCGCACACGAGTTTCTGTGTACACCCCCCCCCCCCCAAGGTCAACATAGATATAACACAGAATTGAAAATTGATCGGAATGTTCAACAAATAGCGCTTGAGATCATACTTAATTTACAGGGGACATGCTTAGATAAATAATGTCACACAACTGTTTCAATCTGTATCGGCTTTAGTACTATTTGATTACAGTACCCACATCATATAAAGATAAAAAGAAGCCATACGACTTAATTGAGGCTTGGTTAGTTCTGTCTTTATCGTAACAGCCTGGTCTCCTGTTACGGGTCAGTAAAGGGTCATAGAGATTAGTTTATTGTTGTATGTGCGACAATCGGCTCTGCCTTAATATACCATGCTCCATGCTGACCGGCTTTCCCGAAATCATTATCCCCTTTCGCCTCACCCCGATTATACTCAAATGCAGATCTAACGAATTTGTGTCTACAAGTCAACAACCCGCGATGGAAAAGTTGATTTTTTCTGCTGTATATGTATTTGAATGCCCTTATATTCATGATTCTATTTGTCATTTATTAGTAAACATTGGCGTAAGGTATATGCCAGAGGTTTGATAGGTTTTATTGTTATTGTCCGGGTCTTTATAAGTACCGTAATATATATTGCATGTGATTTGTCGGTAGATAGCTTTACCACAAGGTATAAATTATCAAACAACAGGGATGAGAAGGGAGCAGCCATTAACATTTAGGCTTATTTTCACGTTCCGCCATATTTAATGATATCATCAAATGATTTGCTGATATCAGCAAATCACTCGATTTGATGATATCATCAAACCATTTGCTGATATCATCAAATGATTTGCTGATATCATCAAACCATTTGGTGATATCATCAAATCATTTGGTGATATCAGCAAATCGACTGATTTGGTGATATCGGCAAATCATTTGATGATATCAGCAAATCATTTGATGATATCATCAAATCAGTTGAAGACATCAGCAAATATTTAATGATGCCGAATAAAAAGTAAAACGGCTTGCCATACGTACGCGCTAGTGACGAAGCTAACTCTCCTATCGGTAGCTCGCGCATTCGCTTGATAATTTATTGCTCAATACTACTTTGATTTCCGGAGAGAGAGAGAGAGAGAGAGAGAGAGAGAGAATTAAGGTTTATCGATGCGTTCAGCAATATTTCAGCTATATAGCGACGATCAAACAAAATTCTAAGTATTCCAACAAATATAAGTTGATATCTCAGCAATCCAGAAGTAATCAAGACAAACCGCACCAAAAACCTGTACGTACATTAAAATTTATACAACAAACCGATTTCTCTCAAATAACCTAAAATACAGTCTTCTTTTACCCGACTAGAAAGATCTCCTAAAGTAGCTGCTTGATAAAAAGAATCTCTTACAATCTTAAAATCTGTAAGTCGATCAGCATATGTTTCACTGTGAAATCTTCGTGGTATGGAATACACCTTTGGGCTGGTTCGTTGTTGATTTCCGTTGAGTGTTTGCTCATACCTGGAGCGTCGTTTTCTATTTTTATAACAAAGCTCTACAACTGTTTGATGGTTCGCTACGAAACTCAGCGGCTTACTGAAAAGTATCATCATATTGTACATCAAAGAATCTGAACGATTACATCGGAAGTTGAGGAGCTCTTACTGGTTTACAAGTTCTCATGGCGTCTACTTTGGTTTCCAGATATTAGTTTCACCACACACTTCATATGTAGGTAAAAAATACGCTAATTATTGCTATTACTTCCTATGTTAAACCGCCAGTGTTCGACACCTGTAAACGACTCTCCTATACATATGTACTTTAATCTATAACTACATGGTGTTGTTCAGTATTACTCGTCGCTCTTCACTTGAGAGATACTTCGCTAAAGTATAATCCAATGATTATCCGAGAACATAGTCTAGTATTTTCAAACCAGTCGCTTTCGATGCACTGGGATGGAAACGTGGTCGAATGTGGTGAATCGTGACAGAGGACACGGAGGACAGTACGGCCTGTATCACAGATTTTGTAGCATTAATGTGGCACATCTTTAGCATGTACAATCTCTATAAATATAGTCTGGATACTATTCAGCTCAAACTACAAGCGTCTAGTCCGTCATTCATAATTCAGCCGTCGTCCATTAAAGAATATCCGCGTCTATAATCCAAAGACCTATTCCATATAACAGTATTAGCACCAAATTCAAAAAGACAATCATAGTATACATAAACATAGGCTAGTTTCCTGTAAGAGAGAAGCGGTCAACAGTTTTCAATGATGCCGACAAGACATCATGATGTTCCAAAAATATAAAATCCGTATCGCTGATCAGTATTCTTAATCCATAATATTCGTTGTAAAGTCGTTATCTAGAGAATGATGTATCTCGGTCACGCTTTGATTGTGACTGTTCATATGAGCACCACGAGGATCTTGAAGTATATGGGTTCATACGGCCCCTAGCCCCGGGTTAAGCGGAATTAGACACGAGTTATGAAACGTAGCGCCATAGATCTTGCACGCTACGTTCGTATTTTTGCTATTAGCATGCGATATGTATCGCCAAATTTGAGAAACTTTGAGTGGAGGCGCTTGGTGGAATAGCCATGTTTTATGAGTATCTGCAACAAATGTTTTGTGACGTTGATTAAAATCGCCACATTTAACACAGGTTCTAGCAAATGCTACTAGGCGACATATGTATACGCCATATGCAGCTCCCACTGGAATGTTACTCTCCAGAAAGGGATAGTTTACGATGTCGAAATTGTAATCATCTCTTTTGTCAGTCGACGAGAGAGAATGCCCGCTTCATTTTTGTAGAGATATAGATCTAAATATGATGTGCCTGTATGGGTATCTGTAGTTTCCTTCAAATCCAGTGAAGGTGGATACATATCCTTCACTGCCTCATTTATATAGCGATTATCCACAGCGAGAAGATCGTCTATATAGCGTTTGGTGAATGAGAAGGAACGGGCTTTGAATGGATCGGTTTTTGAAAGAGAACAGATACAGGTCAGCCAACGGGTGCACAATTAGTACCCATTGGAATACCTATATGCTGCTGATATATCGTGTTGCCAAATTTCACATAGATATTTTTAATGAGAAATTCAAGCAACTCTATAAACAAAGAAACATCTCATGAATGATATCTCTTGTATGTAGTCGAACTAAAGAATGCTTTATGGCTTCCGACATTAATGTATCTACGATCAGTTTTCTTGAACACAGATACTATTAATGAACTTAGACGGTCAATAAGATCCTGATGAGGGATTGTAGTATAGAGAGTCGAGAAATCTCATGTGGATATATGTCTGTACGGTATGTGACCTTAGCATCAAGTTCTTCCGTAAGACATTTTGAGTGTTTCAATATCCACATACATTCAACTCCAGAGTTTTTAGAAATTGTGGCGCAATACCTTTCCCAAAATGCTTTTACCTCCTGAAGGTAAATGATTCACAGTGCATAATAATGCGGAATGTTCTTATCACGAACATTGAGTTTTGGAGGAAGTGATTTCAGCTGGTGTATCTTAATCGGAAAATGAACATTGAAATTGCCTAGTTCTGTGGACACAACCCCCCCCCCCCCCTCTTCACACTTGGAATCGATGGAATTTACATTAATACGTTAAAATATCTTAAAATTAAAGTTTTTGAGTCAACTGCCCGTCTTTGATTGATATCATGCAGATCTTCGACAGTTATAGTGGAAAGAACACTGTGTGATTTTTGTCTGTGGATCCAGGTAAAATTATATTTTTGTCGAAAGATTGTCAGACTCTCATTTCGATCTATTTGCATTCGGAACAGGGCAGACTACTCCGCGCGGTTTATTATGTACTTATTGACATAACCTGACTTTGACGTCTCTTTGTGTCCTTCATCAGCATCCCATCACACGAGGGAATGAACAATATCTGATACAGTACTGTCACGTTGGATTTCTTTTCACAGTCTCTTAGCAAGTATATACACATAGTGGTTAAAACACTTCGGGGTTACTTGCTCCAAAGTAGAAGACTAATTAAAATGAACAGACTTTAATTCAGCATTTATCTATACCAGTAATGGCAGCCACTTTTAGGGATCAATTATAATATAACTATATTCCTACATTGTGAAACACCCTGCCAGAAAATACTGGTTCGGGTTAGAGTCGAACTCACGAGTTAGGGTATACCGTCCAACTGCTCTACCAACTGAGCTACCGAGTCCAATTGGGAACAGCTCGCTCCATCCTTTTAAACAACTTTTTGTATATGCTCTATATTCAACTTCAGTACTAATCATATCTGTAATACTTGAATCTTATCTTTTGCTTGTGAACACGTTTTTATTTTCCACTAATCATGATAAAGTACTCTTAACCCTAATCACACTGGACATGTATATATTAGACTGTTTACCTAGCACTTCTTACTTGCTGACGATGAACTAACAGACTGAAATATACAAGTCATATCTACAACATCACAATTTTGTCATTCTTCGAAGTTACCCAACTCGTATATTAATTAACAATACATCAGTGGATCTAATGGATTTTGGATAAAGAAGTAGTAACAAGGAACTAATACACTGATTCAGCCTGCCGGCGATGTTCGGACTATGGGACAGGCTACCTATTCGATTGGTTGATATTCAGATAAAGCGCTGGTAGCTGAAAATGGGTGAGTGACTGCAAAATATTGTCCACAAATTTCACGTGATTCGTCTGCGTAATTAACGCACACTGACAATATTTACAGTCAGTGAAATTCCAGTTAGCGCAACCGTATCAGAATTGCTCAGTTTCCTTTGTGTTATGTATGGGCATGGTGCGGAAAGATAAGAGAGCACAAAGTACAGCTATTCCTAATGTTTCGAGGGGGGGAAAATAACAGTGTTGAGCAACACATTCCGTTTGTGCTACAGTCAGCTCTCAAATCTTATTTTAGTTCTAGTTCGGCATTTGTCTGTACCACTGTGTTGATGTCTGTACCCAAGTGCGCATTTCAAATAACACCATGTGATGAACCATCGAACGGTATATTAATAAACCTACATCGAAGAATGTAAACAATGGCATTTGCAGCTGATTACTCTCGTGTTTGACTGATAACCTGCCACGGCATCACTTCAAGATCTTTCAAGTGTCTGAATAGGATGTTCATTTCACACCTGACGTAAAGCATGAAGAACGCGAGGTCTGGCTCCTTTCCAATGCTTCGTATGATGGAGAAAGATTTGGTGCCATGACTTACATGTTTTTGCATAGTCTGCGTGAGAGATGTTTTACAGCTTCAGAAGCACTTAACCATTTTATCACCGTGATCACCGTCTTTTTTTTTAGGGGGAAAACATGCAAACAGTGCCTACATGTGTAAGTTTACCTGATGCTTGCCGTGGTTTTCCACGGTTGTCTAGGATCAAAACATCAATTATGATTTTGCCACAAGATATTACTTTGAAACTCATACCACATAAGTCTGAACCAAAAACATAACTACACTAGGACGCAATCTATCAACTCCTGCCTGAAGGCGAAGCGCATACGGCAAGTCAGGCTATATTTTTCCTTCAACGAAGTCGGCAACTTGACAGTCAAAATCTATACCATTTCTCTGGTAGAAAATCCCAAGTTTGCCGGTTTTGTTTTATTATGAATACATTGAAATAAGGCGTTGAAATAATCCCCGAAGATTCATGCAAACTTATTTATCAAATTGTGAGGTCATTTTTTTTCGTTTTTCGACAAATCGCATGTTCAAATCATGATAAGGTCTCTCGTTTCTTCTTGTCTCAAACCTGCTCAAATCAGAGGGACTTGCTCGTCCATTGATAAGACATTGAACGTTGTGCTCAAGTTGGGATGTGCCCGAATTAGAGAATTAATAAATAATAATAGAAGTTTTTTTAAAATATATTTTTTTTCCACTGAGAATCAAAGTTCAGTTAAGCTGATTCCTCATCAGTAAGTGTGATAATTGATTCAATTACAACACATATAAGGGAAGTGGGAAGAGGTGCCGACATACTGACTGCGTCACATGAATTCACAGAATAGTCTTCTGGTAAACCTATTCTAAAGCGCATACCAAGAATCTAACGATTCGTGATATGTGTTGTATCTCAGGTACGCTTTTATTATACCTGTTGCCTATTTTGCCAGATTTCTGGGAATTTGAATATTTTCACTAATTTGGGCACGTTTCCCTCCCTAAAGAAATGTTTCCGTGCCGAATAGAGGGTACGTTTCCCTGGAGATCTGAATAAAATTTATTT